>PVJX010024465.1:0-27957 GCA_004027295.1 Dolichotis patagonum
TTTATTCTGTTTTGTTTTGTTTTGTTTTGTTCTCTCTAAATAAAATTATATAAAAAAAAGAAAATTGGAATAGATGGCCTTTACCTCAATATGATAAAAGCCATCTATGACAAACCAACAACCATCATCATATTAAATGACCAGAAACTGAAAGCCTTTACCTTAAGTCAGGAACAAGACAAGGATATCCATTATCACCATTCCAATATAGTGCTGGAAATACTAGCCAGAGCAATTAGACAAGAGAGAGAAAAGGAGTAAAGATAGGAAAAGAAGAAGTTAAATTATCATTATTTGCAGATGACATGATACTTTACATAGAAGACCCCCAAAACTCCATTGAAAGACTCCTAGGTATAATAAATAAATTCAATAATATAGCTGGATACAAAGTCAGTACTCAAAAATCAATACTATTCCTATACACTAACAACAAAACCACTGAGAGAGAAATAAGAGAAGCCACACACTTTACAATAGCATCCAACAAAATGAAATAGTTAGGAATTAATCTAACAAAAGAAGCAAAAGATCTATTCAGGAAAAATTATAATACCTTGAAAAAAGAAATCAAAGTGGACTTCAGAAAATGGAAAAACATTCCTTGTTCATGAATAAGAAGAAGCCTATTCTTCCTATTCCTGTATAGCCATTCTCCCAAAATTGTTATACAGATTTTTAATGCAATCCCAATCAAAATGCCACTAGCATACCTCACAGATCTAGAGAAATCACTCCTAAAATTCATCTGGAACCAGAAGAGACCTAGAATAGCAACGGCAATTCTAGACAACAAAGGAAAGGCAGGAGGCATCACAATCCATGACCTGAAGTTATACTACAAAGCTACTGTAATAAAATCAGCATGGTACTGGAATAAAAACAGACCTAAAGATCAATGGTATAGATCAGAAGATACAACTACAACTACAAACACACTCAGCCACCTTATCTTTGATAAAGGAGCCAAACATATCCACTGGAAGAATGATAGTCTCTTCAATAAATGGTGCTGGAAAAATTGGCTCTCCCTATGCTGAAAAATAAAACTAGACCCATGCCTATCACCATGTACTAAGCTAAAGTCAAAATGGATCAAAGATCTAAATATTAAAACAGAAACACTAAGTTTGTTGGAAGACAAAGTGGGTAGAAATCTTGAAGACATAGGGGTAGGTGGAGAACTCATGAACAAGTATTAAACCGCACACGAAATACTTCACAGAATCAAGAGCTGGGATCATGTCCTATTAAAGGGTTTTTACACATTGAAAGAAATCTCTTGCATAGTGAAAAAAAACCCCACAAATTGGGAAAAAATCTTAGTGAACAGTCCCTCAGACAAAGGACTTCTGTCTAGAACATATAAAGAATTTTTAAAAATCAGATCCCCAAAATTCAAAGACCCATTCCAAAAATGGGCATCTGAGATGAATACATAGTTCTCAGATGAAGAAATACAAATGGCAAACAAATACATCAACAAATGTTCAGCATCACTGGTCATTAGAGAAATGCAAATTAAAACAACACTGAGGTTCCATCTCACCCCAGAAAGAATAACCAGGATAAAGAAAACTACCAATAACAAATGCTGGAGAGGCTTAGAGGAGAAAGGAACTCTTCTACACTGTTGGTGGGAGTGTAGACAGGTACAACCACTGTGGAGGTCAGTCTGGAGATTCCTCAAAAAGCTGGGATTGGAGATCCCATTTGACCTAGCCATTCCACTTCTGGGCATATTTCCAGAAGAACTGAAAACATCATACCATAGTGATATATGTGCACCCATGTTTATAGCAGCACAATTTGTAATAGCCGGATCTTGGAAACAATCTAAATGCCCATCAACTGAGAAATGGATTTTAAAAAATGTGATATTTTTATACAATGGAGTACTACTTTGCTATAAAGAATGATTACACTGAGATATTTATAAGTAAATGGCTGCATTGAGCCATACTTGAGACCATACTCATAAGTGAAATAAATCAAACTCACATGCGTAAATACCATATAGTCTCCCTAGTGTTAGAAATGGTAAGAGTACATAAGATACAAAAAAATCAATAAACACAGTGAAAGGACAAGAATCTGCTTAAGGGGAAAAATAATATTTCAGGGAAAATGAGGAAAAAGAAAAAGGAAGGGAAAAGAAAAATATCTAAAATTATATAAACACACTTAGGATAGCTAAGATGATTGTGCTACAAATTCTATAAGTTCTCGGAACAAAATAGTTAACATTCATAGGATTGGAACAATTCTGTATATTACTGTATGGTGATCTGAGGAACTCCTGAAGATCATTATGTAAAATAACAACCCTAGTTATGCTCATACCACTTTGTTTTGAAGGCCTATATTATATGTTCTGGCCTCTTTGCTATTGTCATTTATATGTCTTTTTTGTTTCATGTTTTTCTAGGAATTTGTTTTGTCTAGTCTTGTTTTGTTTTTTGTTTTTCCCTCTAATAGAGAAAGAATAGGTATATATGTAAAGACTCATGCATACGTAGAACTTCTAAAAAGTTTATGAGAATTGATTATATAATGCACAATGAAATGAACAGCTACTTTGAAGAAAAAGAGACACTAAGGTAACCAGTGCTGATTCCGTAGCATCATGATGTGAAATCCAGCAATACTATTATTCTTTGTTCAGAGTGATTTTAGTCTGTTTTGTGTTGTTTAATTTCAACACACGTGAAGGTATGGACAGCTATTTTGAAGAGAATGAGAGATATTATGGCAGCCATTGTTGACTTCCCTATCGTCTGGTCTTGAAGACAAAATAAAATGCCTTCATCATCCTGTTCTGATCAGTTTTATACTATTTTTTTGTATGAATTCATTGTATGTGAAGAGACAACTATTTGGAAGAAAACAAGAGACAATGTAATAGTGAAGATCTCCATTTGTTTTGCTTTGAAATCTATGTCTCTTACACTGTTTTCTTATGATCTACTTTGTTCTGTTTAATTTTACCCTCTTTAAAATAAAATTTAAATAAATAAAAAATAAAGGACTTCAAAACAAGAAAATAGTAAATCCAAAATGGCTACCATATCTTGTTATCTTTGAAATAGTTGCCATGCCATTGGATATAATAAAATCATACAAAACAAAACAAAACAAAACAAAACCCAAGCCAACAAAACAATGAAAATCATACAAGACTTCAAAACAAGACAATAGGGAATCAATAATGACTGCTACCCTCAGAAGGAGATCCCTCATAGATGCCATATGTATATTGGCATCTTCTGAATAGATAGATGATCAGACCACTGGCTTTAGACCTGCAAAGTCAATGAAACACTAAACACTACAAACATGAAATTGCATTCCATCTCAATAGCCATCATCACAGCATATGTTTCTCCATATCAGCCTGTCATTTATGGGAGGGGGGATGGGGGTTGACTCTTCTTGTTTCCCAGCCCACGCACCTGAAGGGGCTGGCATCTGGCTCTCCCCTGCAGCAGTCTGTACATGGCTCTGATTTGCGTGGAGGGCTTGCTTCTTGGTGACTTCTTGTTCTCTGCCCCTGCAGTTTGCAAATGCCATTGACTCCAACACACTGAATTTTAAAAAGGATAATTTTTTTAAAATGTCACTGCTGAAACATCTTTGACCTTAAACTTTCCAGGTTAAATTTGGCAACCTCTACCTAGAGATTCTAAGAAAAGCCAGAATATTTCTTCTTTGTCTAAGATGTATCATTTTCTCCCTTACCCTGCCTAAAGGACGAACATTGCTTTGAAATTATAAATTTTTAAAAATTAAGAAAAAGTCAAAAAACATATGGTACATTGATATCTAATATAGGATCTTTAAAATGATTTCTAAAAGTTATGATTTTGATTTTTTAAAAGGATAACCTTGTGTTAGGGAAAAAAAAACTAGATGAATTCCTAGAATTATTTTGTGACAGAATAACAGATAAATTTTACTTTCTTATTAGAGCTGTTTCTTTGTTTATTAAGTATTTTTCAAGTATATTTATTAGGTGGCAAGCACTATGCTAAGTAGATCCTGTAACCAAAGGACAACATCAAAAAATAGTTAAGAATGTGGGCTTTTGTGCCAGGCCGAATTTATAGCAAGGCTGTTACTCTCTCAGAAAGCTGTGCAATCTTGGGCAAGTTGTTCATCTTCTCTGATTCTTAGTTTGTTCATCTATGAAACAGGAATATTAATAGTATTGCCACATAGGATTGCTGTGAGAATTATGAGTTGATTTTTTATATCGACACTTACACTGCAGTTGTGTGCCTAATCTTTCATTCTAATCTCACAAATATTCATCAATTTAGAATGCAAAGAATTATAATATTTATATTATTGTAAGTGATGATAAGTCTAGGAAGAGACTGCATGGAGAAAGAGTATAAGAAAAGAAGCTGAAAGTGATGGTAAACAGGTATAATCCCAGTTACTCAGGAAGCTGGAGCAGGAGAATTGCAAGTTTATGGATAGCTCAATCAATTTAACAAGACCTCGTCAGTGAATTAATAAATATATAAATAAATGGGCTGGGAATGCAGCTAAGTGCAAGACCCTTTACACACACACACACAAGAATAGAAAATGTTCTTATGATAGATTATACAGGAAAGAGCTCTCTGAGGATGAATATTTCAAGCTAGAGCCTATAGGACACAAAGCCAGCCTTGAGAGAAGTTGAGATAAAGAATTTTGGGCAGAGGCCGCCCTTGTGCAAAGACCCTGGCTGGGAGAGAACTCTGTGTATCAGGAACTGAAGGCAGACGACAGTGGCAAAGCAAGTTAAAGAAATCAATGTGTTCAATACTTAGGGCATATTTTGGAGGAAACATTAATAGAACCTCACAATGTTCTTATGAAGGTGTGTGAGGGTAAGAAGAAATTAATCATGACTTCTTATTCATGCCTCCTTGTATTTTCCAAGTATTTTAGAATACAGATCACTCAAATGAATAAGAAAATGACTCCAAAGAGCAAAGGACATAAATTAAAAATATATAGATACTGTTTAAAAATATGAAAAGATAATTATTTAAACAAATGAAAAAACTAGCACCTTCATTAGAGTATGTTCTATATTTTAAACTTACTTTTGTCAGCTAGTGCTTATTGAGTACTATCGTTGATTATACCTTATACAGGCACTTGCTCTTGCTGGGGCACCAGGTCTAGGGGAAATCCAGAGCGTACAAAGGAGAACAGATTCACTCGAGCCAAGTGCTATGAAGATCTGGCTTCACTTAGGTCCTAACACACTGTTTTCTGGACAATTCAGCCTTCTTTAAAAAAAAAACTATATAGATATAGATATAGATGATATAGATATAGATATAGATATAGATATAGATATAGATATAGATATAGATATAGATATAGATATAGATATAGATATAGATATAGATATAGATATAGATATATATTCTTGTATGTTTTGTATGTTGCTAGTAAATAAAAAGAGGCTCTGAGGTCTTGAACTGGGTGCGGTAAGTATATACCCTTCACCCTTGCCTGACCTTAGCGGGTGCCTGCACATGTGGGTGTGCACACACGATTGGGCACCTATTTTCAGGGGAGCACCGGAAGCGCAGTCCTCTGGTCTTTGTGCACGGCATGCCCTTTCTACTTGGGAGAAGGAACCCTCCCTCTTGTAAAGGCAGTATGCTTTATTCATGGGAGGGAAACTAATCTTCCAGAGTCTCTGCAGTAATGAATGTGCATCTCAGGGCTTAAGACTGATTCTTATCTGCTTGTCTCATCACAACTCCTTTTTTTTAAAAAGTCACTAAAAAAAAAAGTCACATTCTCTTCTCACTCTCCCTCTCTCTCTCTCTAGATATAGATATAGATACTGAACTCTCTCTATATAATATAGGTATCAAAGAAAATGACAAAGTCTGATAAAACGCTGAGCTGCAGGACAGCAGAGATCACCCGGAGCAACAGCCTCATCGACGAGCACACGTGCTGAGAAGCGAAAGAGGGAACAACCCAGCCAGGAAGATTACTGTTCACAGCAGTGCGGGGTCCTGCGCAGGTCCTCATGCTCCGGGACAGCAAAATGAGTGTTTGGATCCTGGTACTGCCGCTTTCTATTTTCACAATTTTGAGCAAATTAAATTCTTATTTTCTTGCTTTGTAAAAGAGAATGGTGCCACTGCTTTAGAGGGCTATGGTGTCAGTTAATCTTTTTTTTTTTTTTTTTTTTTTTTTTAGTCAGGGTCTCTCTATCCAGTTCTGGCTGGCTGGCCTTGAGCTCACTTTGTAGCTCAGACTGGTCTTGAACTCTCAATGATGCTCCTGTCTCCACCTTTCAGTGCTGGCTTGAGACTCCTGGCTAGAGGACTGGATCATGGAGCTGCTGTGCTCATTAGTGAATTAATCCACTGCTACTCACAGTTGAATGTGCTGCCAGGAGACAGAGCCTAGTTAGAGACATGGGTCACTGAGGGCGTGCCTTCGGAGCGGGTATTACTCACTGGCTCTCTTCTGCGATCTGCTCTGGCTACCACGAAGTGAGCGGTCTTGCTCCATCATGCCATTCTGCCATGATGCTTTTGCTTTGGAGCCAGCCAACCATGGACTAAATCCTCAAACTGGGAGCCAAAATAAACTTTTCATCACTCAAGTTGTGGATGTCCCAGCAATAAGAAAGCTGACCAATACAGTTGCTGTAAAATAAAGGAATACATTTACTTATTGTAGTAAATAATAACGTACTCAGTAAATGATAGACATTGCTATAGAACCAAAGTCCTACACTCTATAAACCCCCTCCTGTTCAACACAAACAATCCTAATATACATAGTTGGGGATGTATGCTCTCTAAATAAATGTAATGTGTTAGAATTGGATTGTGCTTATTTCAGTTTTAATGTACATATAAGGTTTAGAAAGTGCATGGCATACAAAGTCTGGTAAATACTACCTTTAAAAACAATATTAACTGGGCTGAGGGTATAGCTCCATTTTAGGGCACTCACCTAGCATGCCAGAAAAGAAAAAAAAATATAAGCTATCTCAGTATTTCAAAATTTCAGCTTTTTTAGTCAGTTTTTATCATTTTATATGAGAAACATGTTGAAATGCAAACTTGCTAGAAATTATTCCATAATAGAACTATATTTGTTATCAACACTTCCCCTAACCCTTTTCTTATTAAAGGCACAAAGCATTTGTGCGGGTGAGAGGCAGGGATTACTGGGGATTCAACACAAGGTCTCTGCACTAAGCTATGTCCCAGACCTTTTATTTTTTATTTTGAGATAGGGTCTTGCTAAATCACTGCTAAATTGCCCAGGCTAGGCTCGAACTCAAAACCCTTCTGCCTCCACCTCCCAGAGTGCTGGGATTATACATGTGCCACCATTCCAGCCAAAAGTGAAAACTCTTTAAAAAGTAATAAATTAGGCCAGGCATGATGGTGCACACCTGTAATCCCAGCTCTCTGAAAGTTGAGGAAGGAGAATCACTGTGAGTTCATGGCCAGCCTGGCCTGCATATGAGTTCAAGGCCAGCCTGAACTACATAGCGAGACCCTGCCCTGAAAAGAAAAAATAAAGAAATACATTATATCCCCATGCATAATTATGAAGTAAACATTATTAAGTTGGTACTTAAATACCAAGTTTTATTGGACAGTATTGGCTGCTGTATTAAAATACTGGAAAGTCATACGAGAGATACTCAGCAGTTAGCTTTTTAAGATAAGACCGTGTGGGCTTCACAAGCTTCAATTAATTAAGACGCACAACACCCAGGTGAGAAATGTCATCATCTCAGAAGTGGAAACTCAATATAAAGCTAAACAATGTAGGCCAGGAAACAATTACTGGTTCAAAAGATAACAGCATTTTGCACGGAAATAACTTTTTTCAACCAGGAGTATCTAGTCACATCACAAACTCTAATTAAAGACTGGGGAACTCCTTTTAATTTCATGGAAGAGACTGAGGGAAATGAAGCCAGGCACTCAGCTAAAATCACTCAGAAGGTTATGAGCACTGGGAATTTAGTTCCTTGCAATCATGTATTTGGTGTGAAGAGAAGAAAAGGAGTATTTATTGGAGACTCAATATGTGTACATCATCTCTTCAGTCATCTCCACGGACCCCCGAAATAAATATCATTCTTTAGGATGAGAAATGAGTTATGGGGTCAGGGTTAGGATAGGTCAATCTGATTGCAAAGCCAATTGGCTTCCACTCTACTAGACCATGTGTCACAGGGAGGAAGACAAAACAGAAGTAATCAGACTCATCAGCATCGTGTATGGGGGGGGTACTAGAGATTGAGCCAGAGCCTTGCATTGAGATACTTGTCCAGTCCTGTTTTGTTTTGTTTTCATAATTTTGAAATGGGGTCTCACTAAGTTGCTAAATTGTGCAGCCTGTGCTCAAACTTGCTGGGCTCAAACCTCCTGCATCAGGCTGAGGTTCCAAGCATGTACCATCATGTCCAGCCGCTCCAGTACATTTTATCTAAAAAAATCATCACAAATTTAGTGCCAAAACACAGTACAAATTTATTATCTTTCCACACTGAAGATTTAAAAATGTTTTCAGTAAAATCCAAGTGAGGCAGAGTTACATTTCTTTTGGATGCTCAAGGGGAAATCCATTGCCCAGATTTTCATCATTTCTGGAGACTGCATTTTCTTCCTCCATCTTCAAAGAGAACATCACAGCACTCTGTGTCTCCTCTGCCTCTGACATTCCTGCTTCCCTCTTTCACTTGTAGGGACCCTTGTGATTCCATTTGGCCTGCACAGATAATCCAAGACAATTGTTTCCCCTTCTTGTGATCCTTAATCACATCTACAAAATCTCTGATGACATGTAACAGAGTATACGCTTCAACGTTTTAAACATATTTGTAATCAACTAACATTTATTGACTACTTCCCAGATTCCCAGGAACATCTACATGGACATATATGGGACCAATATTTTGCTTACTATGGTACTTTTATGTTTTGGAGAATTCTTAGAAATCCAGGATCTATGCCTTCTCTTTTCATTTTTTTTATATCTCCAAGGGGCACCGCTGCCCTGATAGCCCCTCCAGTGGCAGTCTGGAGCTTTGCCATCCCATAGGAGCATTATAATTTATTGGAATACAGTAAATACTTTAGGGGGGCATACCTCCAAAGCAGAAGTTTGAGACTATTTTAAACTGTTGATACACACAATTGCATGGGTGAATCTCAAAATAATTATGTTATTTGAATTGCTTTTTAATTTTCTAGTTTTATTTCAAAAAAATACTATGAAATTCCAGAAAATGCAACGTAACAGATTGAGCAGAAGATATATAAGTGGTTGCTTGGGATCGGAGTGGAGATTGGGGAAGTAAAGCTGGGATTACCAGCGAGCTCAAGGAAATTTTGCGAGATAACAGGTTGATTGTTATGATAGCTTCACAAGTGTGTATGTATGTTAGGATTTGGCATCAGAACTTCTCAAATTGTACTTTTAAATGTGTGTTTCTTATATATCTAGTATCTTTCCAGAAAGCTGTTAAAAATTATACAACTGTAAAATCCTCTAGAAAACACAAGAACTTTGTAAATGAAGTCAGAGAGCCAGGGAGAAATTTGTATCACCCTGAAGCAACCTGATCTATAAAGCTCTTCAGAAAATTTTCAAATACCTCATTCAAATGTTATCTTTTCAAGAAGAGTAAAGATTTATAAGTGTAGCACATCCAGGAGTTTATCTTTCCCCCCCATGCCTCACATTGACAGTCATACGAACAGTCCCAACTGCCTACAGATTCCCACCACAACCACTACTGGTGTTTTGTGTCCTCCTGTTTTGAGTGTGCTGCTGCTATCTGCCTGGAATGCCCTCACTCCCCGGGATCTTTGGCCACTTCCTCCTTTGCCTCCTCCATTCCCTGTACCAGCTTCCTCAGTTACACTCATTCCCACCATCTTGTAATTAATTCTTTTCTATCTGTCCCTGTCACTTCTGGTATAGTGCTGATTCAACATTTATTTCTTGGAGTTGGCTATGTTCTCTGTGTATCCCAGAGATCAACACTGGAGCCATGAGGGTGTCTGCAGGGAAGGAGGCCCAAAGGAGTTCAGATGCCAATAGATGAAAGGATGCAGCTGATCAGGCTGTTGCAGTGACACTCCTACTCCCTGACTTAGAGCAGCTGATTTCAGGAAGAGGGCAGGACCACCTACGGGCTCCTACTTATGGGGGAGACTTGCTGCTGACATTTAGTACCACAGGTTGGAATGGATACAGGCACAGAAGGACCCTGAATAGAGAGGAATGATCCTATACAAAATGCCAATAAGCATTGCAGTAAGAAAGACTAAGGATAAAACAAATTTTGTCGGGAACAATCATAAATGGTCTCTTTCTTGGTGCTTCAGGTGCATGTGAGCTATAGTCAGGGACGAGGACCAGGTTGGATCCCCTCGCTTTCACTCTCAAGCATTCTCTGTCTCTGACCCTGGTCACCCCTTGTTCTCTGTTTTTCCTCCAATACACCAGCTCCTGCCTACCCCAGGACCCTCCCTTCATGCTGTTCACACTGCCTGAAGTCTCAGCTCCATCTTCCTTCTGCCTGGCTGTTTCTTCCTTAGCCCTTGGCTCTCCAGAATCTTCCTCATCTCTTGCACTAGAACAGTGTCTCCTAATGCAAGCCTGCCGAGTACTCTGTCTCTTTAACTCCCTTACAATCATAAGTATTGGTGGAAAGAAAGGTGGGGCTCAGGATAAAAAGAAGAAGGAACCAGGGAGGAAGGCCCACAAGTTAAGAGAGTTAGATTTTTCGCTCTGCTCCTTATTTATTTAATGGTACTGAAAATTGAACATAGGGGCACACTTCATCACTGACTTACATCTACAACCATCTTTTTTTTTTTTTTTTGGTACTGAGAATTGAACTCATGACCTTGCTCTTGCCAAGCAAGTGCTGCATCACTGAGCTACATCCCTGGCCTCTCCACACATGCTAGAGGAGCACTTTACCATTGAGGTATACCACTGGACCCTACCCCAGCAACATTTTCAAACAGTTGCTTGAGTTGGCAGATATAGATCCTACAGTTACACATGAGAAAGCCAACGGTGTCTGTTAAAAGACTACATCTGATTTCTTGGGAGGAATTTAACTTAACTGGGACCAGAGACACCTTTAAAAAGTTAGTAGTTTTTTATGTCTGAAGTCCTGGGGGGTTTGTTTGTTTGTTTGTTTGTTTTTTGCCACTGGTCTTTCTAAATTCATACTAATTCAAAAAACGGGGCAACCCGCTTGGGACCCCTTCTGTCTCTCTTCAGACAGAAGCTTTCTTTCGCTCAATAAATATATTCTACTCTTCACCTCCATTGTTCCTAAAATTCATTCTTCAGTTTTAGAGAACACGAACTTACAGACATAGTAGGTTGAGAGTTTCATTCCCCTATATCATTTGGAGGTCTTCCACCTATTACTGGAGGGAGAAATGGGCAACACAATGCTAAAGCCCCTCCCTCCTTTGGAATGCATTCTCAAGCACTGGAAGACGTTCGACCTTCCATGTTAAAAAAAGACTCAGTTGGTATTTCTCTATAGAAGGGCATGGCCTACCTACCCCTTGAGCCCAAGTAGAATACCGAGGTATGTTCTGAGAGCTACTGATTGGAAGTCAGCAATACTGGATTATACTAAGAAAACATAAGGCTCATCAATAAACGGAAACATAGAGGAATAATCATACTACATCTATGAAGTGTCAATGTCAAGCAGCTGCTTCAAAGCCAAAATGGTGTTTTGATGTAAAGTAATAGTATAATTGACAAAAGAGGTATACAGCTAAAAATGAGACCCAGTAATTACGTGTAAGCCATGGAATCCTATAGCAACCCAAAAGGTGGACCTGTAGACGGGGTCTACAGAGATGGAGAATGATGCTTTGTAATATTCTGAAGCTTGGAGTATAGTAAAATAAATGCTTAGAATAATTGTAAACAAAACACAGTGGCTTGGAAAGAGGATCAATGATTATTTGAAGTATAGTCTAGCCACTAAGGTAGAAAGAGTACCACATGATAATTTAGATTCATATGATTTGTCTATCCAAGAAACCTCTGGGCATCCTTACAATCCTATAATTAAGACTGATAATAGCATCATAAAACACATTATCTTCAGAGGCGAAGTCTGAGTAAGCATGCCATCCTAAAGGATATGCTATCCTGACTCTTAGAAGTGGGACACGTGGAAAATCACAAAGAGAGCTGCATTTCCTTTCTACACAATCCACCCTACTATGTGACTTTCAGTAAGGTAGTACATTAAAGAAATTTCAGTGAACAACTTGTAATTTCTTTTGCATGTGGCAACATGTAAATTTAGAGTTCTTGACTGTTTTTGCTGACAAGCAGACTCCAGATCTACCATTGTTCTTTTAGTTTGCATTATTCAAATAATAGGATCAACTTCATATATGAATGCATTGTGGTCACTTCAACACCCACTGTATAGGGCTGGTCCTTTGCCTTTATCTTTCTGTAGGATTGTTCCCCTAGATCCCCCCGCCACGTTGGGTTGTTTTATTGTATAAGAATCTTTATAAATACTAAGAAATTAGTTTGAACCTCCTGCCAGTCACATATGTCTCCATCTACTATTTTCTTTTTGAATTTATAAGAGGCAGTGTAGAGGCTGACAGCATAGTTGTGAGACAGACTGGCTGTCATTTTCTAGCCGCGCTGAATGCCATTTGGATACTTGGTTCAGATGCCCTTTTCTGGCCATACCACCTATGTCCCAGCTGTTGAGAGGCTGGTTGCTAGAGTTTATCCATGGCTTCCTCTTTGGAGACCAGCTCTAGAGAGCACTGCCACACCCGCAACATGACATTACAAGGGCACAAAGACCAGTACCTTTGCATAAAGTGATGGCTAATTCTGTGTTACGGCTTTTACTCTAGATCCTAGAGCCCTACTCAAGGAATCACTCCAAGGCTAGGATTTCCTGTGATCCATTGTCACTTAGATCTTCCTGTTTCACTGCCTCCCCTACAGGTTCCTCCCAAAGAGCCCTCCCTCAATAAATCATATGGCCCTGCTTCCAGAAGAGCCAATCTAAGATACTGAAAAATGAGGATATTAGTACCTCCTTCCTAAGGTGCGAATCCGATAATTGTTTTCCAAAAAAGAGTACAAGCAAGTTATTTAGCATTTACTATACATGAGGCCTTGTCAAGCACTTTAATTCATTTAGTCCTTATATCAGTCAGTGTCCAGGTGAAATCTTTAAACCTGTAATATGTGTAGAATTAAATTAAGTTTATTGGTACATTTTTAGATATATGTGATGATCATATTCATCATGGGAAACTTGTACCTGTGCATGATCAATACCTTGATTCTTTTTTCCTCCCAATCCCCTTACTTCAACCTCTCTTCCCCTCCTGATTCACAAAGCTTTTTTACATTTTTTTCTTTTATTCTTTTTTTTTTCTTTTCTCTTCCTTTCTCCCCTGCACCCCTTGTTGCCCTTCCCATTTGAACATTTTCTTCCTACTTTACAATACTTATTATACATTTTGGTCCTTATTTACTCTTTCAGTTTCACACACTGTTGCATATTTAGCACCAAGTTAGCTGTTTTATTTTTTATTAATTTAATCTAGATTTCAAATGAAACTCTCATCAAGCTATTTCCCTACATTTTGTGGAATCCATCCCCTTTTTCTTGGGTAATATTTTGGAAACCTCATATCTCTTGTTTTTCTCCTTTTCTCTAAAAGGTAGCACTACCAAGCTTACATCTGATCTTCTTTCTTTCAGTCAAGGGAGTACTTTGTTGGGGAAGGAAGCAATAGATGTTATCTACTTGGTTATTCAAATTTGCTTTGATTCAGTGTGCTTATTTATAACTTCAGGAGATATCCAAAAGCTGGGTATGACCCCAACACTCAGAAGGCTGAGGCAGGAAGATTGTGAGTTTGAGGCCAGCCTGAGGTGTATAATAAATTTAAGGCCATACAGTAATTGGACTATACAGTAATTATTCACAGTCATTATAAAAATAGAACACCCATGATTCTTCAAAAGGTAGCTTCACCCAGAATGGTCTCTGGAACACATATCGGAGTAAGTAGCCTAAGGAATTCAACTTTCTATAATATAGGGAATAGGCTGATATCTTCTAACTCATTCAAAATAGACTCTAAAGAAATAGTGACAAAGAGAAATTTACTTTGTACCTGGAGGTGCAAGAGATTAGATAGCCTTGACAGAATGAGCTCTGAGACTTGGCAGAACTTAAATATGAGTCTTTTATAGCAGGGACTTATTAAATTCAACTTCTGTGCCAAGATCAATCCCCATTTCAAAATTTTCCCATGAACTACCCAAATGCTAACAAGAAAAGCTTGGGCTTTGTCACTATCAAAACTGTAGGCCTGTTTCATATTGCATCCATGTAATAAGTTGTTCTTGCATGGGGGCTGGGACAGGAGGCTGTGGCAAAAGCAGAGAAGCAAACTGAATCCTTAAACTAGGACAGAGAGGCCACTTTCAGAGGCCTCCTCCCAAGAGAAATGACTCCTCCTCCCAAGAGAAATGAATGAAACTTGCACAACTAGAATAGGTTGCATAGAAGACGTCTCCCTTAGTACAAATCATTACACATAGGCCTAGATAATCCTTTCTTTCCAATACCTCAAAGCGTTTTCCTTTTCTCCTTTGATTTCATCATCACTGAATTTTTCTTAGGTAAAAACAGACATATTATTTTATTTTTAGGTAGAACAAAAAAGGTTAGCATACGATGTTGTTAAGAAATAAACCATCTTCCAAGCACGTGACAATGATCCACCACAGTCTGTCAAATTGTGGATTTACATGCTGGAAAACCTTGAGCTAAACCTCTGGCCATCCATCTCCTCCCACTCTCAATTTGTGCTCAAATAACTTTCTCCAGGAAGGAGCTATTCCAACTTCTTACTGTCATCTCTCTTTTTTCAAAATTTCTAATTTTTATTAGCACATGTTTGCAATGCGTAATGATTACATTCATTGTAGACATTGGTATATGTATGTAACACATCTCATTTTTTTCCTCTTCCCTCCACCCCCACCCTATTGCTATTTTCAACTCTAGAAGTTTTGGAATTTTTTAAATCTTGCCTTGTTCACTTGTTTTCTCTTTCTCTCTCTCTTTGGTTCTTTGTTCTTTGCTTGTATTCTCAATCTTTTATTTTATTTCTTTAACTATATTAAGCATACCTGTTTTTATCATCACTGGTCATTCAGTTTCAAAGTCTTTAGGGACCTGATTCTACTGTGTTATTTTTTGCCCCAATGATTCGGATGTAACATCTTATTTCTTTGCATGAATTGTGATTTGATAGCTCACATTTCTCAGAAAATTTTCTCTAAAAATTTTTGTCTGATCAAGTTGGCTTTCTCTAAAAGTGATTTCCTCTACCTCTGACAGCTAGGGACACTGACCCAAAACAGGGTTAAATTATCTCGTCTAGCTTTTCAGATAACCTATAGAGAGCAGATTATGGTTTCTGATCTTCTGATTAGAAAAGACAGTTCTCAAAGAACGTATTTCTCTCTCTTCTCTACATCAAGGCTGATTATAAGCAAACTTCTTCTGCAGTCTCTGGAACAAGATTGGAGGGGCCTTTGGAAGATCCTAGCTTTGTGTGTGGGCTTTGTATTAAATTTGTCACATCGGCGGGATCTGGTCTTTGTCCCTTCTTTCCATTCCATTTCCATTCCTGACAACGAATGCCGGAGTTCATCTGGTTTAGTCAAGATGAGGTGTGTCTTCCGTCCTTTGCTTGTCTCTTTCTGTATTTTTCATTTTATAAATAATTTTATAGTTCATATGAGAAAAGAGTGATTTTTCTTGCCAATTTTTTATTCTGAAAAATTCAAAATTTCCAGAAAAAGAATGAGACATACATAATACAAAAATTAGATGAAAAAAAAAATCCTCATGTATTTCACCTAGACCCAACTGTTAAAATTAGGTTATTTCTTACTTTCTGTTTTTGCTGAATCATATGAACATATGCTGTAGATGTCATGATTCTTTTCAGCTTGCATCTTCTTAAAAAAATCATATAAAAATAAATTCTCTTGTAACTATAATTCTATGTCATACCTAAAGAAACTAACAGTACAGTAATTCCATCACACCATCTAATATAGTCTATAAATTTCCCCAACTGTTCCTAAAATGTATTTATTTTTCACATTTAGAAAATGAAGTTTAAACATATTGCCCAGGCTTACAAAGAGCTGCAGGGCATTTTGCATGTCCTCTTCGCCCCATTTCTGCTACAATGGACTTCTCCTAGCTTCTCAAACCCATGAAGCTTGTCCTCACAGGAGTTTGCATCAGCTGTTCCCTTTGCCAGAAGAGCTCTTCCCTGAACTTTTCTTGAAGGCCTGATCACTCTTGTAATCCAAATCTCAGTCTGAGTACCATTTTCTCAGCAAGGTCTTGATCCCAGTAGCCTTTCATGAATGTACTTTCCCCCTTCTTTTTATTCTCTGCTGGCAGCTAACACAACCTGATATTTTCCTTATTTATTTTTACTGAGCTCCACGAGAGCAAGAACTATATTCTGTTTTGCTCACAACTGTATTCCTGGTACCCAGACAGCTTCTGACACACAGTGGAAACCCCATTAATACTTGCTGAATATTGTAATGAATAAGCTGGAAGCTGAGGGATGAAAAGAAGCCAGTCATTTAATAGCTTGAGGAAAACTAGGCAAAGGGAACGGCCAAGGAGGAGGTCCTGAGAGAACCCAGAGGTTTGCACAATTCCAGAGCAGGAGTGATATTCTATATACTTGGAAGGAAATGAGTCTGTAGGAGAGGGAAATAGGAAATTGAAAGGTACACGAGTACTAACTCCCTGCATGAATATAATCATTATGTACTATGCATATGTACCAATAAAAAAATTTTAAAGAAAATTGAGAAGTAAGCAGGGGCAAAGAAGTCCAAGGTAGCTGTGAGAAAACTTTGAATTTTATTTTATTTTAAAGAGAATAAAACCAAGCAAAATAAAACAGAATAAAGCCAACCAAAATAAGCCAGTGTAAGTGACACAGGACTTAAAAACAATAGGAAATCAACAATGGTTACCATAATGCCTCTTGTTGTCTTCAAAATAGCTGCAGAGACCCTCACAGTAAAAATTAAATAAAACAGAACAAAATAGCACCAATAAAAACAATGACTGCAATAAAGGATTTCAAGACAATAATAAATCCAAAATGGCTACCATATCTTGTTATCTTTGAAATAGCTGCCCTGCCATTGTATACAACAAAATCAAACAAAACAAAAGAGAATAAAACCCAACCCAACAAAACAATGAAAATGATGCAGGACTTTAAAACAAGGTAACAGGAAATTAACAATGGCTACTACCTTCAAAAGGAGATCCTCCATAGAAGTTATATTGGGTATTGTTATCCTCTGAATAGATGAACAGACTACTGTCTTTAGGCCTGCAAAGTCAGTGAGACACTAAACACTACAAGCATTATGAATTTTATTTTAAATCAGTTAGGGAATCATTAAAAATTTTCAAGTAGGAAAGTAACATGATCTGATGTATGCTTTTTTTACAAGTTAATTTAGAAGATAATTCAAAAAGAAAAAATGGAAACACTTTTGTAAACAAGGGGACTGAAGGGCAGGTAGGGGAATGGGGGGAAAAAGAATCAAGTTGTGTCATGTACAAGTACAAATTTCTTACAAATGAACGTAATTATGTATACCTGAAATGTACCAATGAACATGATTAGTTAAAAAATAAAAGATAATTCAACCTCAGTGATTAGGAAGATGGAAGTAACTGATATCAGAAATAGTCAAGTCTGCAATGGAGACTGGCAGACAGGAAATGATGGACAAAATAATGGACACGCTAAATATGATACATTGTACTTCCTCTGTCTTTCATAGTATCAACAGCCACAGAGAATTTATGAGTAAGAAGGAATTATAATACTTACTCTGAAATAGAATAGCCACCTAATTCAGATGTTATGTGTAAGAACCTGATATTAAAGGTTGTTGTTGGTAATAACAATAATAGGCACTATGCATTGACCAGTTTCTGCATCAGATCCTATGTTAAACAAACCTTACCTCACCGAAGCATAACAGCTATTAGAAGAGGACTCATTATCCGTGTTTTATAGGTAAAGCAAGTAAGGTTAAAGAGGGGTATACAACTTGTTAAAGATCAATCGCCTGTAATTGGCACAGCTGAAATTCAAACCCAGGTCTACTTTGATACCAATGCTGTTATTTGAAACCATTTGCTATTCCACCTACCTGGTGAGAAAAGTTGCCCAGTACTATAATTCAGAGGGATACAGAAACTAGGTTTTCTTTAAAAAAAAAAAGAAGAAGAAAGAAAAAGAAAAATCCCTAATTCTATAAAACTTTGAAATGTTGTTTAAAGACTCTAATCTTGGCATCTTGTGAAAAACAGACAGAAACCTATTTTTTGATAAGCTTGACATGGAGAAGTAAATAGAAATAAAATTAATTCTTAGTATAGTTGGAACTTAGTTGCTGAAACTAAACGTGCCACCCACTTTTCCTGGGAATCAGCAATCCTGTAGTCCAAAGAAATTTGCTTTTCCAGCAGCTGGAAACGCCAGAATTGTGACACAGCCTCCAGAACTAAGGCTGCCTTGTTCAGACTTTCACACGGTTCCTCTGTTCCTTCCACAGAGGCCCCTTCTTCTTAAACACCGTGCAGCTGCCGCCTGAATACTCGTCCTCTAAGGGCGGGACCGAGCTGTAGGGGAAGGAGGCACCTGACCGCGGCTCCTATCTTCTAAAAGGGTCGAGGCTACACCCTACCTGAACTCCAGACGATATTTATTGCTCCACATGTAAGTGTCTGAAGAAGAAATAAGAGGACAAGAAACTTTAATTTAGGTAGAGGACTGGTCAGGGGCAGGAGGGATCAATTACCCCACAGGGGACCCCCCCCCCCCCGCTTTGGACTCAAATTCTCTTCTAGGGGTAGAGGCAGAGAGGGCACGAGCGCCCCGCTCCCGCTGTCGCCCCGCCCCTCGGCATCGCCATTGGCCAGTCTGAAAGACGCGGGGCGTTGTCGGTTTGAATGGGAGCGCCTGGGGCTGGGGCGCAGGCGCAGTGCAGCGCTGGCGCTTCGGGGACCCTTGGGTGGCTGAGGGACGCGAGGGGAGGAGAGGGGAGGTAAAGGGAGTTCGGAGCTCTGGCCCACGTGACCTGTAGGGGGCGAGCACCGGCCTCCTTCGGTGCCTCTGCTTAGGTCGGCACTCACAGCGCGCAAACCAGTCTGGCCCGAGTGCTGTGACCCGCGCTTGGGGCTCGACGCTGCCTCTGCCGTGGCCCACCAGGCATCGTGCACCCCGCAGCAGCCGACCCGCTAGAGGTGAGTTCTCCCCGGCTGCGGGCTAAGGCGTTGCGGGATCGCTAAGGAGCGGCACGCAGGGGCGCGTGTGGGCGTTGCTCATGGGTCTGTGGCCACCTCCTTTGTCCCGAGCTGGGAGCTGGGTGCGGGTCCGACCAGCTGGCACACCTGGGCGGAGCGGGGTCTGGGGGCGCTGCGGGGACGTCGAGGAGCCAGAAGCCAATACACGCACTCAGAAGCTTTCTTGTTTGCAAATTTTAAGTAAGGATTAAGAACTTCGGTCCCTAGATTTTTAAAAAAATATTTTTTAAAAAAATAAAAAGTAAAATCTCATGTGTTCTCTTTTTAAAGAAAACCTAGTTTCTGTATCCCTCTGAATTATAGTACTGGGCAATTTTTAATTTGACAAATTAAAAAGTACGAATCCCTGTGGACTCGAATCCGAGGCAGATCGTAGCCACTTGTAGTCGAGCGCTTGGTACTCAAAATATTTGCCTCTGTCACATTTAAACCTGTGAACTTTTGAACACCAACCTATCGATTTTGTATTGGTAAATTGAAATGGGTATTAGTTGCATAAAGTTCTAAGCATAAAATGTTAAAACCCTTTCCTGAATTTTATAGACTACTTTAAAAAGTGGAAAATCTTATCATTTCCTTAATCAGTTAGAGATTTTTAACCAGTGTTTGAACTTTGTTAAAGAGAACTAGTGGAAATTTTACTTACCTTAATGCATAATTTAACCCCACCGTGGAATTAAAATAAGTAGGTTCTTGGCTTTCTTTTCTGTGGGTTTTTAGAGGTGTGCCATGGTGTGTGCTGGAGTTAACTCGATCGACAAGAGCTGATTTTCAAGCTGCCACTTCAGAAAGGTGCACGAAAAATCCCCAGTCTGACAGTGGCCTATTGTGATTGCTTCTGATAAATGCCTGTTTGTGTGGCTCCTCACTTGTCAGAATTAGCTTCGCTTGTTTGTTTAGAAATAAAAAAGGCAGATTGTTGTTGGCTGACGTAGTTGTGTGTAGGAGGGTGGAGGTTCAGGGGACAGGGTCAGTGTCAGACCAACTCTTCTTTACGTCTCATTTTGGCAAGCAATTTCAGAAGCTATTATTTATAATTTAAGGTGTGGACTGGTTATGAAATAAAAAGTTATGTAATACTGTTACCAGAGGCATTATGCCCCCCAAATCTTTTTTGAGAAGGTAAGCAGTTCTTGCTTTAAGTCAGGCATGGGATATTACAAATATATTTTAATCTGAGATTAGGTACTAGGCTAATTACAATAGTGATATGATGTAGTAGTTTTTAAAAGCACCTTTAAGCATAAAATATTTCTAAGATCTATCAAAAAAGTAAAAATTTTTAGTTCTCTAGAATTTTAAAATTGAAGACCTAACATAGATTTAGACTATTCTAAGCCTATTCTAATAGATATTCTATTTCATAATAACAGCTATTATCATTATTACTCCTAGACGTTATTGGGTACTTTATTTATGTACTACAGCCAGGCACAGGGTTAGGTGCTTTATTAATCAAATCTCAAATCATCATAACACATTAGGTAACTATCATGACCACATTAACTCTGAGAGTCTATTTTAAGATCATGTAATTTTAAGTCAAAAATAATTTTTAGTTCTGGGATTTAAACCATGACCTGGACTCAGAGCACATGCTGTAATGCCTCTGTGTGTCTTTGTAAATCCACTTTTGTGGACCTCATTTGGGGACTAATTTTACTTCAAAATGCTCATAGGTGCTGTTTTGTTGTGAACTATGCAGAAATATTTCCATCCTTCTTTTAGAACTATTGTACTGTCTTGCTTCATTATTATCTAGATCACATAGTATTTTCATTATTAGTCAGTTACATCAAAGCATTTATGAATTAAGGCTTTTCTGAGTTATTTGTATGAATATCAGTATACTCTTTACTATGGGAGCAAAATGTATTAAGGCCCCATTTTCTCACTGTTACAGAATTCTTCACTACTTCATAGCAAGAAATCAGAGAAGTTTGTGGACATTGTGTTCAAAGCAGTGTACTTGATTGATGTTCTGAGATGAGAAGGCTTCCTGTTCAGTAGTTCTTTCTCTTCCCTGACTTTTCATTCTGTCCTGTATAATACTGCCAGTTTATCTTTCTAATGCAGATTTAACTTTGCTCTTTCTTTGTTGAAAGAAACTACAAGGTTCCCACTGTATAAATAAAAGACCAAATGTGTGCTTCAGCCACATATTCAGGGTCTCACAATTTGGTGCTACTCTGCCTTCTCAGATGTCTTTGCTGTGCGTCCTAACCCAGGACGCTGATCCTGGAACACAGTCTCTGCATCCCACTTGCCTGCTTCAGCCGGAACCGTTTCCCTTGAATACAATACCTTCTTTCCAACTGCACCAGACCTGCCCTCCTTCAAGGGGCAATACAGATTTCCTTGCTTTCAGAAAGCTTTCTCTGATCCATTTTACACTAACATTTATTCTTCCCATACCATCTCATACATTATTGAACTCAATAAAAAGATTTATTTTCATACAGAATGGTGATATCTTTTGAAAAGACAGGATAGTATTCAATATATTTACCCATGAAGAATTCTAAACACAAACTCCCTGGTACCCTTCTTGTTATTTTAAAGTTGGGATTTCTGCTTTAAAATGTGTTTGAAGTTGATTGTTTTAATTTTTTCTTTATTTTATTGGTACATTTTAGATAAACATAGTGATAACATTAATCATAGGGCATTTGTACCTGGACATAGTATATCTTGCTGCTTCTTCCTCCCATCTTTGTCCCCTCCTATCTTTCTCCCCTCCTTTCAGCCCCTCTTCCTGTTCACCCCATATCTAGAAGAATAGATGCTTCTATTTCTTCCTGTACTCTTGTTTTTCTTGTCCCCCCCATCCCACCTTAGTCCTCTTCACATTTTAACATGTTCTTCTCATTTCCCAGTTATCTATTGTACACTTTGGTCCTTATTTACATGTTCAGTTTTTCACACTAGAGAAACCATGTAGTATTTACATGTGTGTCCTATTGATTTCACTTAAGAATATGGCCTCAGGGTGCATCCATTTAACTAGAAATGTCTCAAACTTGTCCTTCTTTATGGCATAGTAGTACTCCATTGTATAAAAAACCATATCTTCTTTGTCCATTTACCAGTTTATGAGCATTTGAGCTGTTTCCAGGATTTAGCTATTACAAACTGTGCCACTATAAACATGGGTGTGCATATATCGTTGTGCTTTTAATTCTTTCAGGACAATTCCAAGAAGGGAATGGCTGGGTCAAGTGGAATCTCCACGCTGATTTCCAAAGTGGTTGCACCAGTCTGCATTCCCACCAATGTTGGGGAAGGATACCTTTTTTCCCCCCCGACAACCCTGCCAGCATTTGTTATAGGTTGATTTCTTTATAATAGTCATTCTTTCTGGGGTGAAGTAGAATCTCAGTGTTGTTTTAATTTGCATCTCTCAAATGACCAGTGATGGTGCATATTTTTTCATATATTGCCATTTCTACTTCATTTGAGAAGTGTCTCTATTTCAGAGGCTCATTTTTAGGTTGAGTGTTTAAATTTGGAGCATTTGATTTTTTTTTTTTTGAGGGTTTTTTTTTTTTTGAGGTTTTTATTTTGTTTTGTTGCTTTGTTTTTTGAGACAGGGTCTCCCTCTGCAGTTCAAGGCGAGCCTTGAGCTCACTTTGTAGCCTGGGCTGGTCTCAAGCTTGGAACCATCCTCCTGCGGACTGCTGGGATTATGGGCATGCCCCACCAAGTCCAGCTCCTTGAGTTCTTTATATATTCTAGATACTAGTCTTTTGTCCGAGGAACAGCTGGCAAAATTTTTTTCCTGCACTGTGAATTGTCTTTTCTCTCTGTTGGTGGTTTCTCTTGGTGTGCAAAAGCTTTTCAGTAAGATGAAATCCCAGTTGGTTATTCTTTGTGATAGATCTTGTACAAACCGTATTTTGTTGAAAGAGTTTGCCTACACCAGTGTCTTCAAGAGTTCTATGTATTCTATCGTCCAGCAGATTTATTGTTTCTGCTTTAATATTTAGATCTTTGATCCATTTCAACTTTAGTTCAGTGCATAGTGAAAAGTATGGGTATAGTTTGAATCTTCGGCATGTCGAAAGCCACTTTTTCCAGCACCATTTATTAAAGAGGCTCTCTTTCTTCCAGTGAATGTGTTTGGCCCCTTTGTCAAAGAAGGGGTTGAGTGTGCTTGGAGTTGTTTGTGCATCTTCTAATCTGTTCCATTGATCCTCAGGTCTGTTTTTTTGTTGTTGTTTTGTCTTGATCACATTAGTTCTGTAATATAATTTCAGGTCAGCGATTGTGATGACCCCTACTTTGCCTTTGTTACCAAGAATCATTTTTGCTATTCTAGGTCTCTTCTGGTTCCAAATGAATTTTAGGATTGTTTTCCGTAATTCTGTGGGGTATGCTATTGGTATTTTGATTGTAGTTGCATTAAATCTGCCTAACAATTTTGGAACTATGGCCATTTGCCTATACTCAAGAATAAGGTGAAATTAATTTTTAAAAAGCCATTCTGTTAATAAGAACTGATTTATTATCATTTACTAAGTGAAAAAACAATGGTCTGTAATAAGGGCCACTTCTATTTCATTCACTCCTGATTTTTCAAATGAATATATATCAACTCATTGAAGCTGATGGCTGACCAGGGTTGGTATAGAGTTCCCTGCTTTTCCATGAGGAATACTTCCTAGTCACCCAGTGAAAATTTGAAACTTTAGATAGCAAATTGGGCACAGTAGCAAATTAACCAAAATAGCTAAGAGTAAAATAGAAGAGTTATAACAATATACTGTAATAAATGGCCAGGATCTCCATTCTTATACTTTGAAACCATTATTAATTAAAATTAAGTAAAAAGAAATACTCAAATACAAGGGCTGTGATGCTTTGACAGTTCATCTCCGAACCAATATACAACTAAGTGTCTGGTGGGCGGTTGGTGTATACAGTGTGGATACACTGGGCACAGGGCTGATTTGCACCCTAGAACTGTGAGAGATTTTATCATGCCAGTCAGAGTGGTGCACAATTTAAATCTTATGAATTGTCTATTTGGGGAATTTTCCATTTACTATTTTCTTACTGAAGTTGACTGAGTAACTGAAACTGAGGAATGTGAAATCACAGATATGGGGCAACTACTATAATAGTACATGGTGGTGGGTTATGTTCTTTGGTGGCCTGGTAACTAGTTTTTCTCAAAGCTCTATACCCTCCATTGTTTACTAATAATTTTCCCCATTTTTTCTACCATAGTAATGTGTTTATAAAATTATTTTGCATTTATTTCTTTGAGCTATTATACGTTTTCCAATAATTTATATAGACCCTAAAAACATAAAATTTACTTATTAACAAAAATATAGATAAGAAAGGACAGTGACATAAAGACATATATATTTAGAGTTGTTTTGTAGATATGGGGCTTAGTTGGAACTTTATGGGGGAAGGAGGAGTTGTTGACATTTTCTTGTAATCTTGTGGTTTTTAACCCAAATAGTCACTTGGAAAATACTAAATATATATGTGGTTGGTTAAAATTCAGAATATCTTTTTTTTTTTAATCAGTATCAGGAATCGAACTCATGACCACACGGTTGCAAGGCAGACGCTTATGCCGCTGAGCTAAATCCCCAGCCCCTAGAGTATCTTTTTTTAATCATTCTATTGTTTCTTAACTTTGATTTTGTAATATTTCCATACATCCAATTTTATGTGCTAATAATAGCTAGAAATCATTTTTCTATGCAACTGACCTAATTAGAACTCTTTTAAAAAGTTATTCATTTTACTAATAGATAAAAAAACCATATCTATTTAAAATAGTTATACCAGAAGGAAAATTAGCATTATTCTTAAGCTCTGGAGTTCATGTTGATAAGAAATGAAATGAAGTAATAGGGAGAAAAGCATTGCTATGAAAAAAATTCAGTAAAACACCTTTTTCCTTTAGTTGAAAATATTTCTACTCCTTTCGTTTGTTTGTGTTTTGCAGTGCTGAAGATCAAACCCAGGCCTTGAGCCTACTAGACAAGCACTCTTACCACTGAGTGATACCCCAGCCTAATTTATTTTTTATCTGAGACAGGGTTCCACTAAATTGGCTTCAAACTTGAAATCCCCCTACCTCAGCCTCTGAGTAGCTGGTATTACAGGAGTATGCTACCACACTGGGACAGTCCAAACATTCATATTCTTAAATGTAAATAAATCTTGTTGGGAAAAGATTTTTGATTAAGTAACTGCTTTTTGAGGGAAAAATATAACGAAGATTAAGAATGTTATATACAAGCAATCTTCCCTTGTATATAATCTAAAAATAGTGTCCCTTCCTAGTTTATCACATCTCAGAAAAATCTTTGATATCTGACGCTGTTGTTTTGTTTTTTTTTATGGTTTTTTTGTTTTTTTGAGACAGGATCGCACTGTGTAGTCCAGGCTGGCCCTGAACTCACAGCGATCCTCCTGCTTCCGCCTCTTGAGCGCTGGGGTTACAGGCCTGTGCTACCATGCCCAGCATTTCTGATTTTCATGAGCTATTAAATCTTAAAACACTTAAACTGCTTGAGCAGTAATTACTATATATATATATATATATATGTATATCCATCCACAGTGCTTTGTGTAGATTGCTAGAAACTACTATTGAACTAGAAATGTTCAGCATTTCATACATTTGGTCATTTCCCACTGTTAATAACAGTGCTAAATTGAAGGCTTGAAATAATCAAATCCTTCTCTTCTAGATTAAATTTCTCTTAGTACTGATTTGCTTTGAAATTTCATGTGTGGGTTTTATGTGTTTTGGCTGTCCTCTTAGCTTTATTATATGGGGAAAAAATATAAATGTTCCCTACTGAGAAAAGAGGTTTATACAGTCATTCCTCATTATCCAAGTGGGATTGGTTCCAGAACCTCCCAAATATCCAAGAATAAAAATGAGTTTCAGACTAATCATACTTTATTTTATATTATTTGTTATCTTTCATAGTGACACATGTAATTTCAGATATATTTAGGAACCCTATGACTGATGCTATGCCTTCACATTTATTTGGAATATATAGCCATTATTCTAATTCATCCTTCGAACATTATCTTGTTTGTTTAGCTGATTAAAAGTTTTCATTTAGCTGGGCATGGTGGTGCATGCCTGTACTCCAGCACTCAGGAGGCTGAGGCAGGAGTATTGCCATGAGTTCAAACCCAGCCTAGGCTACATAGTGAGTCCAAGGCCAGCCTGAACTACATCTGAAGATCCTGTCTCAAAAACAAAAACAAAAAAAAAACAAAAAAAACGATCGATCAATCAGTAAATGAACCAATGAATGTTTTCATTTATTTATTTCGCATTGAGATCAACAGTGTAGTCACATGTTAGACAAGTGCTCTACCACTGAGTTATACCCCAGTCCTATAGTTCTTAATAATGTGTGTTAGCATTTACACTTTTAATTATACTTGTTTTCTAAACTATCTTGACCTAAAATCTCAAACTGAACATTGATTGTTGCAGACTTAAAGTTTGCAATAAAGTAATACCTGACCTTAATCCTAAGTATATACTTTAGGATTATGTATTTACTGAAGGAGAACTTTACTAATACAGCTTTTGAAGCATGATATCTAGTAAGACCAGTTTTGCAGCATAGTCTGTAGTAAATTCCCATTTCTCCACATTGATAACAAATAGGATGATCTGCTTAATTAAGCATTACGATTAAGTTTATTTTGTTAATTTGGGACTGTATAATGTTTGGTGTATGTTGCTTGTTAATACTAAAACCATGCTCAACACTATTAGAGATGGATAGATACATATATGTAATCTTGAATTCATCTTTAATTCACAACATTATGCAGCAGTTTGGTTGCATTATTGGTTTAGAGATTGAGGATGTTGAATAAAGAAACCAGGACTGTTATATATTGCTTTAAGTTTTTTCTCCTGATGGATATTTTTCTTTAGTTTTGCCAGTGATTTATTGTAACATTGAAATCTCAGTAGTACTTAATTTTTTTTTAGTTTCAAAGATGTGTAAAATTCAAGAGTGTTAGTCACTCAGTTCTACTTTCTTCCCCTCAGCCCTTTTCCCACTAGTTTCTCATGTCAGTAATACATTTTGATGTCAGAATAGTTTTCCTTCCTATTAGTTGCCTCCTCTTCATGTGTCACAATAAAAGCAAACTCTGTTATCTCAAGTTATCTCTGTAGGACTTTGTTTACTATACTCTTTGCTTTTTTTTGTTCATGCTCTTCTCATAAGCTTCTATATTTATTAAGTAACTACTCTTACTATCCTATTCGTAATTTTCATGTAGTGTTCCTTATGCTTGCCATCTTGTTCCTACTTTGTCTTTCAGCAAAAATGTCAGAAATAAAAGTTTGGAGAGAAAGAGAATGTAGTGGGATGGCAGAGTACTTGCTAGTATACAGGAGGCCCTGGGCCTATCCCCAGAACAGAAAATTAAATAAATAGATAGGATTAGGTGAC
>PVJX010024466.1:0-28054 GCA_004027295.1 Dolichotis patagonum
AAAGTGAATCACAAGAAAGCAATGTAAGAGACATAAATTTCAAAACTAGACAATCGGAGATATTCACTCTCTATCATATTGACTCTTGTTTTCTTCCAAATAGTTGTCCATATTGTCACATACAGGGAATTCACATGAAACAACCTAGTATGGAATTGATCTGAGCAGGACGAGGAGGGCATTACAGGTCTTCAAGACCTGACAATAGGGAAGCCAAGAATGGCTGTCATAGTGTCTCTCATTCTCTTCAAAACAGCTGTCCATACATTCATGTGTGTTGAACTTTAACAAAACAAGCTAAAATCACTTTGATCAAAGAATGATAGTTTTGCTGGATTTCACATCATGACATTATGGAATCAGCACTGGGTACTGTAGTGTCTCTTTTCCTTCAGAGTAGTTGTTCATTTCAACATGTGGTACATAGATGGTTCTCGTAAACTGTTTATAAGCTCTACACATGCGTGAGTCTCTACATGTATATTTATCCTTTCTGTATTAGAGGGAAAAACAAAACAAAACAAGATAAAACAAAACAATTCCTAGAAAAGCATGAAGCAAAAAAGTCATATAAAACCACAATACAAGGTGATCTACAATGGTTACCATGATGTCTCAGCAGTGTATAACAACACTAATAAAAATGAAGCATTGGAGACATTATAAAACTTCAAAAGCAAGTAATCAAACCAGAGTGGGTATCTTAGTGAATCTTGCAATCTTCAGTGTAGTTGCCTATACTCTTAGACTTGATGCTATCAATCATAACAGATTTAAATAAAATCAGTCAATACAAAACAGAAATCTAACCAACCAGATTCAAATAAAATCAGTCATAATAAGACAGTATAAGTTATACAGGGCTTCAGATTAAGTTGATAGGAAATTAGGGATGATTACCATAATATGTCCTCTTATTTTTGGGATAGCTGACCATGTCCTCAAGTCTAGTAGAAGTAGACAAACTGGAACAGCATGTAATCCATCCAAGCAGAGTGATGAGAATAATGTAGATTTTAAATCTTGTTACCCAATTAAGAATATCCTCTGCCTCCCTTTTTTAGACAATTCCTCCCCTTTCACTCCTATGGGGGTACACTGCTTGTTTTGGGTCCCACTGCCTCCCTATATAGAGCAGCTCAATGGACCCTATCTCCTGATCTACTCTGCCTGTGTTTCTCTCTGTTAATATTTCAAGGCCATCTATACTAGAGATTACAGCCAATCTTCTCTCCCTTATTTTTGCTATTCTGTTTTTCTGCCATTGGTTGCCTATTTTTCTGTTCTACTCCACTGTCTGCCCCGTTCACTGAGGCCTCTCTGCCATTGTTCCTGAAATGCTCATATTATTGTTCTCTCTCTCTAAAATGTCCTTTAGTATTCTTTGTAGGGTTGGATCACAAGCTACAGTAGGGTAGGGTCACAAATTCTCTCCCAGTTCCTCTTTGTCATGGAAGCATCTTGTTTCTCCATTAATTTCTAGAGAGAATTTTGCAGTATACAGCAATCTGGGCTGGAGGTTGTTCTCCTTCAGGGCTTGAATTACTTCACTCCAAGCTCTTCTTGACCTGATGGACTGTGTCGAGAAGTCTGCCATGATTTTGATGGGTTTTCCTTTATAGGTGATCTGTTTCTTTTCTCTGATGGCTTTTAATATTCTGTTCTTATATGGAATTTCTGGGATCTTGATTATTATGTGTCTGGGTGTAGCTCTGTTTTGGTTGTAGGTGGCTGGAGTTCTGTATGCTTCATGCATCTGCATATCATTTCCTTTTTCTATGCTTGGGAAATTTTCCTTAATGATTTCTGTGAATAGCCTTTGCAATTCCTCTGTTTTGACTCCTGCTTCTTCATTCACATGCTTTATTCTTAAGTTATGGATCCTCTTGTCATCCTCTAGACTTCCAATTGTTACTGCCTGCTCCCTTGTTATTTTTAAGAGATCTTCCCTTTCATGATTACACATTGCAAGCCTGTGTTCAATTTTTGATAGTCTATCTTTGGTTTCTTTCAAGCAGTTTTGCCAACTTTCTATGGAGTCTTTAGTTACCTGATAATCTCTTTGAATTTGCTTCATGAATTCTAGGTTTTTCTTGTTTTCTCCATTAAATGTTTCTCTCCTTTTGTGTTCCTCCATTCTTCTGTCTGTGTCTTCTTGAGAGGTGCCCAGCCTTTCTTTTATTAATCTACTTATCTCTTGTTTGAGTTAATATTTCAATTTTGATCCCGCTTACGAGGTCCTGAAGATATCTCTTTATGTCCGCTAATGCTGTGTTTGATGTTGCATGTTTGCTGCCCTCAATCTCTTTTGTATGTACCTCTCCTGGATCAATGTTCTCAGTGTTGGGGGCTGGGGATTTTTTCTTATTTCTCTCTCTCATCATGTTTCTGGTTCCTTCCATACAAGTGTACAGTGTAATTTCCAGCCCCTTTTCTTGTTGGTTAAGGCTCCTCTGGAGCATGCAGGCGAGGGGCTTCTGCCCTGTGGAGTCTGCTATCAGAGAAGTTCAAGTAAAGGCAGTATGCGCTGGCTCCCCTCCGGGCCAGTCAACCTTTGCAGGCCTTCACTGCATCAGTGTGCACTGAGCTCAGGGAATTAATTTGTAGCGACCCACTGGGTCCTGGCCAGGTGCGTGGCCCAGTCCAAGCAGATCCCACCAATCTGCTCGGTGAGGGGAGCAACCAACTGAAGCCACTTCCTTATGGAGTTAGGGCTGTCCTGCCCAAATCCAACATGTCATCCAGTTGGTTGACCCTTTCCCGTGGGAGGCTCTTATTCCCATCACTCATTGTGTGTTGATGCCGGTCCCTGAGAACTGCTGGGCTCCCCGACTTCCGACTTCAGTGCAGCGGTGGTGAGAATTCACAGTGCCTCTGGGTGGGTCGAGTGCAGGGCCAGTTCTGGGCGAGCTGCGCACAGAGCTGTTCAGCTCACGCTCCGGTGGCTCAAGCCAGTTGCATCAGCGTGGTTTGGTGGATCAGGTCGGTCTCAGGCAGGGATTCAGGCAGCTCGAGGAGGGTGCTGTGCTCACTGATCTTAGCTTCTCTAATGGTAGCCCCGGGACCTCATATTTGAGAGGTTTTTTTCACTTTAGTTTCTTCCTGGGTTGAGAGTGTCCATCTCTCTCTGTTTGGGTCTCTCCAGGGTGTTCTATTCTGGCATTTAAGCTGTCTCTCTCAGAGAGGGTCCTTCTCCTGCTCCCTAGTGGTCCGCCATCTTGGAAACTCTCCCTATATGATTTTTCTTATCCATTAATATTTGTTTTATATAGTTAGGTATGCTGGTATTTGGTGTATATATATTTATTATTATCTATTCCTCTTAGATTGTTCTATTTACAAAGATGTAGTGATATACTATGTCCTTCTTATTCAGTCTTGGCTTAAAATCCATTTTGTCTACAAATAGAATAGCTATCCCTCCTTTTTTCTGGTTTCCTGTTTAATGGAGTATTGTTTTGCATCCTTTGACTTTCAATCTATGAATTTCTTTTTTATTTTAATGTGGGGGGTGTTTTGTTTTGTTCTTTATTTTTAGACAAGGCCTTGTTGTGTAGTTCAGGTTGGTCTTAAACTCACTATGTAGCCCAGGCTGGCCTTAAATTTGTGGCAATTCTTGTGTCTTAGCCTCCTAAGTGCTGTGCTACAAGAGTATGCCACCATGCCCAGCCTTAAATGTGTTTCTTGTATGCAGCATATTGTTAGATCTCGCTTCTTGACCCATTCTGCCAGTCTATTTCTTTTGATTGGTGAATTGAGACCATTAATATTGATGGTTAGAGTTGATGTATATTAACTTATCTCTGTCATGTTATTTTCCTGTTGTTGGCTCCCTTTTATTCCCTCTGTTCAATTACTTGTCTTGGTTGGTAGATTCATTCTGTTGGAGTTCATGGACTTGCAATCACTGTTACCTCACTTTAGAATAGGCTTTAGAACATTTTGGTGTTCATAAATTTCCCCTCGTGTTCTTTGTCATGGAAATATCTTATTTCTCTACCAATTTTTTTGACTTTTTTGGATAGGGTTTCACTTTGCAGCTCAGGCTAGCCATGAACTCAACTTTGTAACCCAGGCTGGCCTCAGACTTGCAGTGGTTTTCCTGCAATAGCCTCCTAAGTGCTTGAATTACAGGTGTGAGCCACCACACCTGGCCTATCTATTAATTCTGACAGATAGTTTTGTGTGGCACATCAGTCTGAGTTGGAGGTTGTTTTCTTTCACAGCTTGACTTGGAGGTTTGTGTTGAGAAATCTGCTGTGATTCAGATGAGTTTTCCTTTATAGCTGATTTGTTTTTTTTCTTGAACATCTTTTAACATTCTGTTCTTGTATTGAATTTATACTATATTTATATTATGCGTTAGTGTAGGGTTTTTTTTTCTTCTCATGGTTAATTGGACTTCTATATGCCTTATTTATCTGTATGTCAAATTCTTTTTCCTTGCTTGGGAGGATTTCTTCCATGACTTCTGCAAACAGGTGTTTTTTTATGTTACTTGCACTATCTCCTGTTTTTTCATTGATTCTGATCAATCTTACGTTACTTTTTTTTGCAACATCTGGCAGCTTCTGGATTGATTTCTCATGGTCCCTTGTTATTTTTAAGAAATCTTTCTTTTCATGATTGCTAATCATAATCCTCTCTTCTGTAGCAGAGCCCTCATATTGGCTGATTCTGCTGTATATACTTTCAATGGAAATTTTAAACTCCTGGATATCTGTTTGAATCTGATTCTTGGGTTCTATTTATTTCCTATTATGAGAGCTCATGGATTCTATCATTTTCTTAAGCGCCTCTATTTTTTTAATCTGTATCTGCTTTGGAGTCACTAACCATGTGTTTCATTATGGTCACCGTCTCCGTAGTTATCCAAGAAATTATTTCTGATTTGATTTTTTCTAGAACCCCATTCATCTGCTTTGTTACTTCCACTGTTAGCATTTTGGAGAGTTCAGGTGGGTAGCTTTGAAATTGTTTCACCTTATTGTTCCCTGGGTTTACCTTTGATGAGCTTGAAGTCTGGGATTGTAACTTAAGTGTCTTCTCATTTTCTTTTGCTTTCTTTCTTCCTTTCTTTTTTGTATTTTAATTCCTGGGTTGATGCTTGTAAATTGTATATGACAAGTAGATTTATTGTTAATATTTAAAACCCTTAGGAAATGACTATTTCTCAGCAATGTCTTTCAGGTGTAGCTGGTTTTGAGTCTGTTGCAAGATCCTCCCTCTTCAATTTATTGAGATGAGAAGTTGCTCTCTACTTGGCCCAGCCCCTGGTTCTTTGGCACTGGTCTACACCATTTTTTGTGACCTAAGGGCAATTTCAGTCTTGGGAATAACAACTGGTTAAATCAATTATATCATGCTAACATCATACAATCAGCAATAACAATATCACCAAACACAGCCCAGAAAATGACAAACTGAGGTATCTGTTAATTTGCTTTAACTGTATAAACTAGATTTGTGATTATATAATAAAATCTAAAGCAAACTAGTAATGAAGTATAGCAAATAAGCCCTAAATATGACAATTTTGCCCTCAGGGAAGAAAATTTAAAAGAAGTTAGGGGGAAAAATAGAGAAATAGAAGAAGGAGGAGGAGGGAGACAAGGAAGAAAAGGAGGAGGGTGAAAAGGAGGGGAGAAGAATTAGAAGCAAGCCTGGGGGACAAAGGAGGATCACACAAACTGTGGAAAACTGGTGAAGAAGACAGGGGGAAAGAGAGAAGAAATAAATAAATACAAGAACAGAACAACAATAAAAAAGTAGAAACCATATTCATATGCATATAAAAACAAGAACAAACAATCAAGAAAAAACAAAGCATAACAAAAACAAGAAAAAGGAGAAAAATAAGAAAAAAAATGTCCATTTCAAGGCATGTCTGTAATGTCACTGGTAGACAATATGAGCAGACAGAGTCAGATCTGAGTTGACTGATCCGAGCAAGCCAGCTATAGATTTACTGCAGGGTAATGAATAATCTCAGTGACCCTGCATCTTTAGTTTCACTGAAGGTCAGGCTGGTTTCTGTCTGTGAGGCTGGCATCCGATTTGTTCAGCCTAAAGCAGTCTATGTGCCCTATGCTGGGTTGAACTCAACTCCCCGACCCTGTCACTGGGAGTCGCGAGACACAGCCCACAGCTGCTCTGAGTTCTGAGTTCAGTTGGTCCCTCTTCAAGATGGATACTGGCCAATCATTCTCTCCTGGAGGATGTCTGAACCCAAATAACTCACCATTCACTGAAATCCTCCATGTCCACTATTGTGTTCCACTGGTGTGTTTCTCTGGGGAGCCTCTGGGGACACTAGTAGTCATCGTATGTCTGTCGGTTCAAGCAGCCCCTCTCACACAGCAAGTCAGGGGTCAGGGAGAAAGCACCGCCTGCCACCTCTTCTTCATTGAAGTCATTCTCCTCACTCTCCCCCTGAGAGCTTCAGTTCTTGCTTCTTATACTTCCTAGGCCCTAGAGACCCAAATCCCTCCTTTTTTTCTTCCTCATGTCTCTATATTCCAGAGTCTGGACACTAAATCTTGGAGAGGGTCTTTCTCTGCTATTCACCACTCTACCATCTTACTGGAAGTCCAAAGATGAGAATTTTAAAGGTCCCACTTAGTAACCTGAACTCTGCAATAATACTCATTCCAGACCCAATCATTTTCCACTATAATTAAGATTTTCTTCTATTTTTGCCTCTAAATTTTCCCTTTCCCCTGGTACCCAGCACAAGCCCCACACAGTTGTGGTTCTTCTCCAGCCCATCATCTACTCTTCTGCCTCTGAGTCTTCCATTACAGATCTTCAGGCATCATTGTCCTGAATCCTGCTTAAGGTTTTCAAATTCTTGCACACATCATTCCTGCAATGCAATTATAATGTTTGGATGGTTGGAATTGGTTTTGTGTGTCACTTAGGTCCTCCCATATTTTAACAGAAGCCACACATGCAGCAGTACCTGGGAAAAACTTATATGGAGAACCATTTACTCTGAAATGGATTAGATCAACTTCTCCATGTGAAAGCCTTCATGACCAGACTCCAGTAATGGCTGTCTACGCTGCTCTCACTGGGGAATTGGTATGGCTTAGAGTTTGTTCATTTACCGCTTATTTGTGGAGCTAGTCACATTCAAGGATGTGGCTATAATCTCCATGGAGGCAGAATAAAGGAGACAAAGCTGTGAGCAGAACAACCTATATAAAAAAGGAATGCCAGAAACCTGGAACCTGCTCCCTTTGGCTGAAATATTTTTTCCTTTCCTTCATTAATCAGACAGAAATTGATTACCACTTACTATATGCCAGAAAATGTTCTGTAGCAGGTCCTGACCTAGATCCCCAATCTTCCAAATGATCTTACAGTGAAGGTTTAAATAAATGAGATAAGTGGTCTGATTTTAGGGCTCCAGGAGGGTCAAACCCCTTTAGCTGAGTTTGAGACTCTGAGGGATAAGACAAAGTCTTCTCTGGACTGCTCATATTTATTAGGTCCAAAAGAAAGAGTGGGGAAACTGAGGACAGCACAGGCAATGAGCAGGACCTTGGGTGTCACTTCAAGGACATCTCCAAGTAATAAATCAATCAATTTAAGAAAACCCTCTTATCTTCATTATGACATGGTAGGAGTGAGACTGTAGGAGTAATTTCTGCAGCTGCAGTCTCTATGTACTTAACTGATGCTTGAGCCAGGTGTCCGCAGCTGTGGCCTTATCTTGCCCTTTGAGGTATCTCTGGCCTCACAGGCCACTACAGGCATCAGCCAGGACCAGTGAGTCACAGAGGTTCACTTACTATGAATCAGCTCTGTCACCAGGCAAGGGGCCCAGGCCTAGGACAGACTCACAGATAAACATAGAAAGCCAATTAGTAAAATTTAAATCCTGCTCAGAGCTGCTTCGTAGTGGTCTTCAGCAGTTCTAGACATTTAGAGCACGTCAAGTGAAATGGTTATCTGCACCCCCACTCTCAACAGCCTCATATCAAATGCTGGTCTACCATGCCAATCTAGAATGGTCAACTTGACATGGCACCAGCTGGTTTCCCAGATAGAAAGCATCGTATACACAGCAAAGGTCAAACAGCACAACAAAGTGGGGAGTTTCTCTTTATTTACTATGTGTCCTCTCAAGGGAACACATGGCAAGTCCAGTGGGGAGAAACCCTTTGGGAAGTTTGCTGTACCGAAGATGAAGGTGAGGTTGATGGTGGGAAAGTGCCCATGGAGAAAGCTCAGGGAACAGATCGATGGCTGAATTTGAGCTTTGGGGGATTTCTTTGACATTTGAAAGTGACCTTTAATTATATTTCTAGGGCCAAGACTGAGGACAACAGTGATTCATTTTAGTATAGAAAAAGGTCATTATAACTTCAGTATTGGAGAAAAGGGCATTTGGGAAATTGTGGGCCACTCTTAAGAAAGAGAGTTTGCCATGATTAAGATGCTGTTTATGAACACAGGCATAGACTTAATAGACATTTATACGTGGAGGAGAAAAGCAGGATTGGGTGAAATCATTCAAACAAGCTGATACATAGTAAATAATCCCAAAGAAGGAAAAGAATTATGGCAGCATATTGCCACCTTGTTTCTAACCAAGAAATAGCATTAGCGTTGATTTTTCTGGACTTTCCAGTGGTTTTCCAATAAATGGATATTACTTTGAGGATGAGGAAGATAAAATAAATAACAAACCCCAATGACTCACTTACTTTAATTCCCCTAGTTGTATAACCACGTGATTACACTTGTGTGTTGGTAGTATGTGTGTGTAATCATACAAATGTGTATGCACATGTGTTTATGGGGATTATGCATCTCCCTGAGCTGTCACCTGAGCCGAGTCCTGGACTAATGCTTCATAGAGCTAGTGAAAAGCAATCTTCTTCCACCCTTACAAAATTATTTCCTTGAATTGTGTTAATTTGACTGGGATAACCTTTCTGTAGCCATTTGGGTCTCATTTCTAATCCCTACATCCCCAATTACTTTTTGCAAGGCAAAATCTCTCAGGAACATTTCCAGGTAAGAGTGCTGTGATTTTCCCTTTTCACTTTATGTGTAAATAAGACAATAAATTATCTCTGGTCTCCAAGTTCTCACTCCTAAATCTCAACTTGGAGGCAAGGAACCTGAGATGATTATGTAACCAAAAATCCCAGCCATATCACTTGCATGACATCTAATCATACTGGGATGACTGCATAGCCTTTTAAAAGCTCATTTTTCAATAGCCTGTTTTATGTCATAGGGTTAAGAGGGAGAAAGAAAGCTGACAGTAAATTGAAAGTAGAAAAGTTAAGCTATTCAGAAAAAAAATCACAAGAAAGTGCTTTAAGCATTAGATGTTTTAAAACTGTATCATATTCAGCTCAGAAATATATCCTAAGATGACAAGAGTTTATAAAAGAAAATCATGTGTTGTGGAATATTCTTTTTCTTGCAGGATGGCAGATTAGGTACACTGACTAATGCCTCCCTCCAGTAAAATAACTGAAATCATGGGGTAAAAAGTATTTCAAATTATTTTTTATAAATTAAGCTGTGTCAAAAGGTGTACGCCAATCTCTCAGGGGAAGGGAGATATGAAACAATACTTGAAATCTTTGAGGTTCTATTTCAATGTCTTTACCAGATACTAGCAGTAGAAGGCAAAGCCCAGAGCACACCCAAGGTGAAGAATAGAAATGGGGTTTTTGTAGAAACCTAGGACTCCAAAAACTACTCACAGTAAAGCCTATTGGGCAGAAGAGAACAGCAAGTAGATATAAAACTATCTCACATTCATAAATTAGAAGACTTAATATTGTTAAAATGTCCATACTATCCAAAATGATATACAGTTCTAATATAATAATTATCAAATTCCAATGTCATTTCGTGAGGAATAGAAAAATCAATTCTTAAATTTTTGTAGAGCATAAAAGAGAGACCCTGAGTAACCAAAACAACTTTGAGAGAAAAACAAAGCAGCAGCCATCTAATCGCCCAATTTCAAATTACATTACAAAGCAGTAATAATCAAAATAATGGGTGCTCACATGAAAACAGAAAATGGGCTGATGGAACAAAATGAGGAGTCCACAATTAAACCCAAGTGTATTTAATCAAATACTTTAAACAAGCCCACCAGAGACACATTGGGATAAGACAGTCTTTTCAATAACTTGTGCTAGAAAAATTGGATATTCACATGAAATGGGACCCTTAAGAGAGCAAAAAAAAGTGCTCTAAAGGATATAACTGCATGTATGTTTAAGTGTAGAAGATAGATGACCATACTACTGTTTTTGTTAGATAGTTGAGCAGAACTGTTAATAGTCTCACTGTTTGAATGTCTACTTTGTATGCTTTAATTTTGTAACTTGAACAACTATTTCCAAGATGACAGTATGTAACTTATCAACTAGTGATTTCTTAGTGGGGTTTTTTTTTTTTGTTCTTTTCTTTTTTTCCTTTGGAACTCTGTATTGTTGCTACCCTTTTTTCTGTTTTGTTTGTTTGTTTTTCTTTCTAAATAAAATAAAAATAAAAAAAGAAATGGGACCCTTATCAAGTTTTAGGGAAACCCATTCATGAAATTCAAAACCACAACTCCTAGAAAAAAAACAGGATGAGAGTTCTGTGACACTGGTCTTGGTAATGATTTTTAGGAGGCAAGACATCAAAAGCACAAGGAACAAAAGCAAAAATAAAACAAAAGGGACTACATTTAGTACAAAGGCTTCTGCATAGTAAAGAAAACAATCAACAAATGAAAAAAGCCTTTTGACTGAAGATGTTTGCAAGCTGTATATCTGAGGAGGAATTAATATGTGAAATATGTAAGCATTTCCTTCCTACAATTCAACAGCAAAAAAGTAAAAAGACTGTCTTAAAAACAGGCAAAAAGGCAAAAGCTCTCCAAGAAGACAGAAATGGCCAACAAGTATGTGAAAAGGGAGGTTTCCAAAGATGGCGGACCAGTAGGTAGCAGGATATGGATCCTCTCTGAGAGACACAGCTCAAATGCCAGAATAGAACACCTTGGAGAGATGCAAACAGAGGGAGATGGTCTCTCTCAACCCAGGAAGAAACTAAAGTGAAAAAAACTGCTCAAATATGAGGTCCTGGGGCTACCATTAGAGAAGCTAAGATCGGCAGGTACAGCGCCGAGCCGCCGAGATCGACCTGACAGACCAAACTGCGCTGATGTGATTGGCTTGAGCAGACGGAGCATGGAGCTGAAAAGCCCTGTGCGCGGCTTGCCCGGAACCAGCCCTACAATCGACCCACCCAGAGGCACCGTGAATTTGCACCACCGCTGCGCTGAGGTCAGAGGTCAGGGAGCCCAACAGTTCTCAGGGAAGGGTATTAACATGTGGTGAGTGATGGGAATAAGACCCTCCCACGGAAAAGGGGCAAACAACTGGAAGACATGTTGGATTTGGGCAGGACAGCCCTACCTCCATAAGGAAGTGGTTTCAGTTGGTTGCTCCCCTCGCTGAGCAGATTGGTGGGATCTGCTTGGACTGGGCCATGCCCCTGGCCGGGATCCAGTGGGTCGCTACAAACTAATTCCCTGAGCAAGGCACACATTGACGCAGTGAGGGCTCGCAAAGGTTGACTGCCCTGTAGGGCAGAAGCCAGCCCACACCGCACTTACTTGAAATTTAATCTTTGATAGCTGACTGAAGAGGGCAGAAGCTTCTAGACTGCATGCTCTAGAGGAACTTTAACCAACAAGAAAAGGGGCTGGGAATTGCACTATACAGTTGTATGGAAGGAACATGATGAGAGAGAGAAATAAGAAAAAAACCCCAGCCCCCAACCCTGGGAGTATTGATCCAGGAGAGGTAAATACAAAAGAGATTGAGGGCAGCAAACATGCAACATCAAACACAGCATCAGTGGACATAAAGAGATATCTTCGGGACCTTGTAAACGACATCAAAACTGAAATATTAATCCAAATTAAACAAAAGATAAGTAGATTAATAAAAAAAAGGCTGGGCACCTCTCAAGAAGACACAGACAGAAGAATGGAGGAACACAAAAGGAGAGAAATGTTCACTGAAGAATATAAAGCAAACCTAGAATTCATGAAGCAGATTCAAAGAGATTATCAGGAAACTAAAGACTCCATAGAAAGTTGGCAAAACTGCTTGAAAGAAACCAAAGATAGACTATCAAAAATTGAACACAGGCTTGCAATGTGTGATCATGAAAGGGAAGATCTCTTAAAAATAACAAGGGAGCAGGCAGTAACAATTGGAAGGCTAGAGGACAACAAGAGGATCTATAACTTAAGAATAAAGCATGTGAACGAAGAAGCAGGAGTCAAAACAGGAATTGCAAAGGCTATTCACAGAAATTATTAAGGAAAACTTCCCAAACATAGAAAAAAGAAATGATATGCAGATGTATGAAGCATACAGAACTTCAGCCAACTACAACCAAAAGAGAGCTACACCCAGACACATAATAATCAAGATCCCAGAAATTCCATATAAGAACAGAATATTAAAAGCCATCAGAGAAAAGAAACAGATCACCTATAAAGGAAAACCCGTCAAAATCATGGCAGACTTCTCGACACAGACCATCAGGTCAAGAAGAGCTTGGAGTGAAGTAATTCAAGCCCTGAAGGAGAACAATATCCAGCCCAGACTGGTGAATCCTGCAAAACTCTCTCTAGAAATTAATGGAGAAACAAGATGCTTCCATGACAAAGAGGAGCTTGGAGAATTTGTGACCACCAGTCCAACCCTATAAAACATACTAAAGGACATTTTAGAGAGAGAGAACAATAATACGAGCATTTCAGGAACAGTGGCAGAGAGACCTCAGTGAACGGCGCAGACAGTGGACTGGAAGAGAAAAATAGACTATCAATGGCAGAAAAACAGAATAGCAGAAATAAGGGAGAGAAGATTGGCTGTAATCTCTAGTATAGATGGCCTTGAAATATTAACAGAGAGAAACACAGGCAGAGTAGATCAGGAGGTAGGGTCCATTGAGATGCTCTATATAGGGAGGCAGTGGGACCCAAAACAAGTAGTGCACCCCATGGGAGTGAAAGGGGAGGAATTGTCTAAAAAAGTGAGGCAGAGTATATTGTTAATTGGGTAACAAGATTTAAAATTTACATTATTCTCACCACTCTGCTTGGATGGATTACATGCTGTTCCAGTTTGTCTACTTCTACTAGACTTGAGGACATGGTCAGCTATCCCAAAAATAAGAGGACATATTATGGTAATCATCCCTAATTTCCTATCAACTTAATCTGAAGCACTGTATAACTTATACTGTCTTATTATGACTGATTTTATTTGAATCTGGTTGGTTAGATTTCTGTTTTGTATTGACTGATTTTATTTAAATCTGTTATGATTGATAGCATCATGTCTAAGAGTATAGGCAACTACACTGAAGATGACAAGGTTCACTAAGATACCCAGTCTGGTTTGATTATGACTTACTTTTGAAGTCTCATAATGTCTCCAATGCTTCATTTTTATTAATGTTGTTATACTCCGCTGAGACACCACGGTAACCATTGTAGATCACCTTGTATTGCAGTTTTATATGACTTTTTTACTTCATGCTTTTCTAGAAATTGTTTTGTTTTATCTTGATTTGTTTTGTTTTTCCCTCTAATACAGAAAGGATAGATATACATGTAGAGACTCATGCATGTGTAGAACTTATAAACAGTTTACGAGAACCAACTATATACCACATGTTGAAATGAACAACAACTCTGAAGAAAAAGAGACACTACAGTACCCAGTGCTGATTCCATAATGTCATGATGTGAAATCCAGCAAAACTATCATTCTTTGTTCAATGTGATTTTAGCTTGTTTTGTTTTATTTAAGTTCAACACACATGAAGGTATGGACAGCTGTTTTTAGGAGAATGAGAGACACTATGACAGCCATTCTTGGCTTCCCTATTGTCAGGTCTTGAAGACCTGAAATGCCTTCCTCGTCCTGCTCAGATCAGTTCCATACTATGTTGTTTCATGTGAATTCCCTGCATGTGACAATATGGACAACTATTTGGAAGAAAACAAGAGTCAATATGATAGAGAGTGAATATCTCCAATTGTCTAGCTTTGAAATTTATGTTTCTTATACTGCTTTCTTATGACCTGCTTCGTTCTGTTGTGTTGTGTTTAATTTTACCTTTTTGATAAAATTGCATGTATATCTGGGTAATATGGATGACCATATTGCTGTTTTTGTCAGATCATGGAGCAGAACTGTTAACAGTCTCACTGTTTGAATGTCTACTTTACATGTTTTAATTTTGTAGTTTGAACAACTATTTCCAAGAAGTTAATAGGTAATTTTTCAAGTAATAATTTCTTTGGTTTTTTTGTTGTTGTTCTTTTCCTTTTTTCCTTGGAATTCTATATTGTTGTTACCCTTTATTCTGTTTTTTTTTTCTCTTTAAACAAAATTTTAAAAAAAGTATGTGAAAAGGTGTTTAATATCCCTAATCACCAAGGAAATACAAACCAAACTTCTAGTGAGTTGTTATCGCCACTCATTAGAAGGGCTGTTATGCAAATGAAATGATGAAATGATGTAATGGTAAGAATAGAGAAAAGAGAGCTCTTTATACTTCTGGTGGGAATACAGATTGGAGCATCCAATGTTAGAAATAGAACTCCAAAGGTTTCAGTACTTCCTCTTCTGGGTTTATACCCAAAGGAAATGGAATCCACTCCTGGTCAATATATTCACTCCTATCATCAGTGCAGCGTTACTCTCAATAGCCAAGAAACGAAAACAAGTATCTATTGACAAGTGAATGGATAAAGAAGTTGAATGGAAAGATAGAGATGACAGATAGGTGATAAATATAGATGATAAGTAGGTAGATGATAAATAGAAGATAAATAGATAAATGATAGATGACAAATGATAAAAAATATATACGTGATAGATTAGAGATAGATGACAAATAGATAGATAGATGGACTTAAAGAGGGAATCCTGCCATTTGCAACAATATGGGTGAACTTGGAGAATGCTATACCACGTGAATAAGCCAGACCCCCCCACTCAAAAGACACATACTGTGTGATCTCACTCATATTTGAAATCTTAAAAAAAAAGAGACAGAAGAGATAAAATATATAGACATAGAGCAGAACAGTATTTACCAGGGATAGAGAAGTGGGGAAAATGGGGGAATACAGAATAATAGAAACTCATAGTTATATCAGATGAATAATTCTATAGATCTCGAGCACAATGTAGATTATATTTAATTGTATTATATTCTACTGTGAAAATTTGCTGAGACAATAGATTTTAGGAGCTTTTACCACAAAATAAATAAATACTTAAATGTAACCACAAGGAGATAAGTTAATTTGCCTGACTATAGTAATTGTTTCATTGTGTTTATGCGTACAACACATTGTGCTGTGCACTTTAAATATATACAATTTTTAAACTAAGACAATAAAGTAAAACCATTACTGCCCAAGCAACAAAAGCAAAAAGAAAACAAATGGGATTACAAGAATATAAAAGCTTCTGCAAGGTGAAGAAAACAACCAATGGATGGAAAGGTGGCTTGTCTACCAAAGAAAATATTTGCCAGTGGTCTGTCTGGTGAGTGGCGCAGAGGCCACACATAGAAGTTCAGTCCCCAGCTTGGCTCCATGGGGAAGTGGGGAGCCGTGGGGGAGGGGACCCTAGCAGGAGGTGTTCAGGCCCCTGAGCCACACTATGCAAGGAAGCTGTGAACCCTGTGAGAGCAGCTGGACTCCACCCCACAGCACCGCTGTGCTGCGTCCAGTAGAGGACTAGAAGCAATGGGCCCCGCTGGTCACAAACTAGAGCCTCTAAAACTCTCAGCCAAAACATAGATTTTCCATGTGAGTTGATCATCTCTTCTTATAGAAAAAGAAAGTTCATACACACACACACACACACACACACACACACACACACACAGAAGGCACACAAACCATTGATCAAGATAATCATGTGCCAAGCCGTAAAGCCACTCTCCAATATTTAGCACACATGCTGCTGAAATGGAGCACAGCAGCTCTCAATAACTGTCAGAGGACTGCAGCCATGTACTATGGCTTGGACGTGATTTGTCCCTGAAAGGTTCATGGGTAGAAAACTTGGTGACAGTACAAGAGGTGCTGAGATGTTTGGAAGATAGCGTGTGACGGTTAAACCGAATGTGTCACTTCATCCAGTTCAGAAACACCTCGCGGATTCCTAAAGCAACTCCTGGGTGAGCATGGAGGCGTGGCCCTGAGGTCTAGTCCGGTCTCTCTCTGCTTCCTCTCTGGTGCTCTTCTGCCACTCTGCTGCCCAGCTGCCATGAGGCTGCCACCTTGGAGCCAGCCAATCATGGACAGATGCCAGGGGCAAAATCAACCTCTCCTCCTTTAACTAGTGGGTGCTGGATATTATGTCACAGGTTCAGAAAGCTGACTAACACAGCAGTCCTACAATGATGTTCTTAGGTATTACACATGCACCCTCAGAGGGGGTTAAGGGAGCTCTCATGGGGTTTATTTCTCTTAAGAGTGGAAGTCTAAAGAATGAGTCCAGCCCTGAGTGCCTCTCTGGCTTCTTCCCAGTGACATGTCCCCTTCCAGTAGGATGTGCTCCTGCCATGGTGATGCCATCCAACACTCAGCACTCACCAGAGGCCACCTCATAGGACTGCTATATTTTGAACTTTCAGCCTCCAGAATGAGTTAAATAATCCTTTACTTTATAAACTAGTCTTCTGGATATTTTGTGATAGTACCAACAACCAGACTAACACATAAAGGATATAATTAAATGAAAAATAAAGATTTTTCTAGAGTTTGTTAGAAAATCTCCAGAAACTGGACAATAATTGTTTTCAAAGTAACTACACTCAGTCTGCTAGTCTTCATCTCTTGCTCCCATTTGAACACACAGACAGACACACACACACACACACACACACCTTTGTCTTTGTTAGCTTCTGTGTTGGTCAGTTTACCTATTTCTGGGACAAAGGATCAATATCACTGCCTTAGTTACTTTTCCATTCCTAAGACAAAATACCTAACACCTGCACCTTAAAGAAGGAGAGGCTGATTTGGGTCCACAGTTTTTAGAGGTTTGGGTCCATGCTATGCTGGTTCCAAGTCAGAAATGGCAAGGGTAGAAAGGTCTGGCAGAGCTCACATCATGGTGACCAGGAAGCAGAGAAAAGGGAGGAGACAGGGAGGGAGATGAAACCCTTGCGGGCCTCATCCCCAGCGACCCACCTCTTCTGAGTCACCGCAAGTCCACCGCAAGTCAGCTGTGCCATTTCCATAAACCTGTCACCTTCCAGAGCCCCTGCTGCTGAGAGTGTGAGGCTCTGGAGAAATAGTCTCAATTTAAACCATAGCTACTTACAACCTAAAGTAGTAGATGTTTACTTTCTCATATGGTCTCAGAGGTTTTGGTCCATGTCAGCTGACTCCAAGGTACAAACATCATGGTGGAAGAGCACGATGGAGCAAAGTTCTCCTTTCATGGCAGTCAAGAAACAGAACCCAGGAAAGGACTACCAGCGAGAGAGATCCACTATGATTGTCAGTGAATGAATCCACAGGTGAGCATGGTACCCCAAGATCCAGTCACCTCCCAGAGGTCTCTTTTTTTGTTGTGTGTTTTTTTCTTTGATCATTGTTTGAGACAGGGTTTTGCCATGTAGTCCAAGGTGGCCTTGAACTCACTATGTAGCCCAGGCTGGCCTCAAACTCCTGGTAATCCTCCTGCCTCAGTCTCACAACTTCTGGGATTAGAGACATGCACCACCATGCCCAGCTTCCCAGAAGTCTCTTAACACAGTTGAGTTGGCAATTCGGATTGACTGGCACAACTCCCACTATTGTGTGCTCAAGGAAAGCCATGTTCTATCCTCTGTCACTTCCTGTGGGTCAGGATCCTGGGCTGCTGCTCTGGAATGCCTTGTAGCTATGGTAAGAACCCTGTGGCTTCTGGAGGCTAAGCCTGCCATTTGGCTTCAGCTGGTGTGGGCAGCATCATCCCAGTTGCTATCAGTGAGCCCAGTTCTGTGGTCCTCTCTGCCATCAGGCCACGCCCACAGAGGGCACTCGACAGTGAACCCCTCTCACTCATTCAGGGTGGCCTGGACCTTTCAAGTGTCCCCCAGTTCTTCCAGTGAGACAAGCTTCTAATGGACTGAGTATACCCACACAGAATGTACCCATTTCAGCATGCCCACTTCCTTAAACTGTTAAATTCCATACTTTATCATCTAGCAGAGAAATTGAGGGATTTCGACCTTCTCACCAGGGACACTGATTTTCCTTAGTTAGGAGCCACCCTATCAGCAAGTCTGCCTCATTCCCAGGGTGTTAAATTCTGTCACCCAAGAGTTTACCCAAGCTAAGATGTACTCTACTGGCCAGCGTTCTGTTCCACTCCTTTGATTGAACACCCCTGGAATCTACTTCTGTGCTCCCAGTCCACAGGGCACCTTCCTCCTTAACTAATCCAACACGTCCCTGAGTGGCTTTTATTACAGCTTAACCCTGGTTCTAAGCATGGCAGCGTCAGGGCAGGGAAAACACCTCCTGATATGGGCACTCTTGCCTCTTGCCCTTCTGCTCTGCAGAGTGCTAGCCTGTAACAGAAAGTGAAGAATCACCCAGGATGCCAGGACTATGAATCCTGGGCTTTGTACTCAGCCTTTTCTTTCAGCCTAAGGCAAAGCATGTGACCTTCTTAGCAAACCTTCACACTTTATTTTCTCAATGATTTGTTAATCGCTCTCAGGTTTCAAAAATTGCTTTCATTGCTACTTGACTATCTCACAGGGCAAGGATGCCATTTAGCAATATCTATTGTGTAATAATCAGCAGAGTAGGGGAAGAGCACAATCAGACCATAATGCAAATTCAGCTCCATGTCTTTGCATCCCCAAAACCAGCTGTGGAGCAAAGATCACTGTTATTGCTGTGTCTGATTGTTCCCCAAAGCCTCATGTAGTCATAGGTGGGGATTTTTCAGAGGTGGTGCAATCTAGAGTGTGTGACACTGGGATTGATTCACTGTGCAATATAGGTTCAAGGGCACAGGAGTAAGGGTGTGAGTGCTGCATGCCCTGAGTAACCTGGCTAAGATAGAGGGGGTAGGAAGAGTTTTGCTCCTCTCTTTCTTGCTTACTTTTGCTGTCTGCTGCCTGCTATGAACTGCTTCTCCTCTGCAGTTCCCTTCTGCCAAGTCACCTTGACTTGGAGGCAGCCAATTATGGACTGAAACCTCTAAGAATTGTGAGCTAAGTGATACTTACCCCTTTTAACTTTGGGTGTTGGATATTTCATCTCAGCAACAAGAAAAGTAACTAAGACAACCCTTTACAGAGCCTGGCGCTGTGCAGCAGCAGCCAACCGCTCTTCCCCAGAGCCTGGTTCAGACAGGGAGTTGCCCTGAGAAAGCACATGACCACTGCTTTGTTCAGCCATTGGTCAGGAGGTTTCTCCAAGAAAAGCAAAACCTTACTTGAAAATAACATGGACCCTCATGGAACCACTAGCTGGAAGCTGTCAGGTGACCATATTCAGAGCCACTGGCCAGACCAGCATGTCTCCATGTTTGCTGTACCAGTTACTAGAAGGAAAAGAAAGGGTGAGAATTCATTTACCCCAGTATCCATAACAAGAAGCTAGAAAAAGGATGGCAAACAAAGGACAAACATAAAATCATCTCTATAGATTCAAAATCGATCAGGATATTCATTGATAAAATTCTATATCTATTTATTTAAAAATTCAGCAAACTAGAACTAGGAGAAAATCTTAAAGTGATAAAAGGTAGTCCCAAAAACTATAGCTGCAGCTGGCAATGTCGTCAAAGCTGAACTACTGAGCACTTTCCTCTGACTTTCAGAACCAGAAAAGAATGCTCACTACTGTCCCTTCTGTGGACGTCAGGTGGATTGTTTCAGTCACTGTAACAAGGCCAAGAAGTAAAGAGGATAGACAAAACAAAAGGCTCACATAACTTATAAACTATTATGTTATTGTTTTCATTATGTATGTAAATTTTTCTAAATAACCTGCAAACCACTGGGTATAATGACTGAACTTCATAGGTTGCTCGATACGTGACTAATATACAAAATCCAAATCAGCTTAGAGTAGCATCACATATTGCAAAAGTTAGCCTCACGGTCTTCCCTACTCTTGGCAATTTATCTGGCTTCTTCATATAAGCAATATTCTTAGTCTAGATTGGAGGGGGAAAGTCTGCTAAAGTACTTTCTTCATACTGTGGAGAGTGAAAGTTGCTTCCAAGATTAGGTCTTTTGTTTAGGAGTCAAATGTTTAAAGAGTTGTTGGTTATGACAGATGAGATCCAAGAAATTCCTTATAATATAGAAGACAAGTAAAAAAGAATCAAAATTTCTTCAAAATAACATGAAAGGCTAAGCTCTGAAGAGAAAGTATGTGGGGTTGTTTCCAGTTTTATTCCTTAGATTCTCTCCGTTGTCCACCTATGACTTCAGAAAAATTTGATTAACTGCTAATGTGGTGTCAGTTTTATTTGAGCATGTTTCTGGGTGATAAAGGAAAGACCGTGATCAACTTGGAGGATGAATGGATCACAGGAAAACAGAAAACAATCAAGTCTAATGACAGGACCAAAAAGCACCCAATAGCCAAAAGTGATCCACAATTATCGAATTATTGGTATTTGTAGTTGACAAAACCTTTCTGGAAATTCTCAGAAATATTTATAGATGAATTAAGTTTCCTAAAATCAAATGTGAAATGTGCACTCAAGTCACAGGAATAGTTGTTCCTCAGTTATCTGTGGACTTGGGACAATCGGGTTGCATTATAATTACTGTATTTGTTTCCCAAAACTACAAGAAAGGGAGGGGGGATTACTGTGCTGATAAATAACATTTGTATAAAACTGTAACACCACATGGTGTGCAAAGCTCTTTCCTTTTTATTATTTGTTTTACAGATAATTCACTACTATTTTAGTTTCCAAATCTATTCCAGTACTTGGAAGAAACAATGTATTTTTCCTTAGGGACTACAATTAAGGATATTTAAACAGAAACAAAAGCCATACTATTTTAGAGTTAAACAACAACTTCTCCACAACTGCTAAGTAACCCTTCCTCTTTGCAATCAAGCAAATGTCCAGCTTATCTAAAATTAGTTTTTATAATGTAACTTCTAACTCCTTCAGGGACGTCTTTACCAGCGAGGTTGCTGACACTCTGCAGGGCCTATCCAGGTGGCCTTATGAAATTCCTCCTCCCTCACACGCTGTGATGTGTGGAAAAGGAACAAGGTATGTAAAGAAACCTTGGAAAGACTAAATATCAAAAGAGAAATTCAGCAAGTAATCTGCTTCACTCAGCAAACGTGAACCCGTGGTCACCACGGCAGCAATAGAAGTTATGTCTGCCCGACGAATGTGAGGCTGTGAGTTCGATCCCCAGAACCAAAAAGAAAAGTTATGTCTGTGATGGATAGAGACGTCATAAGTGGCTTTTGTTTTATCAGTCAATAATTTTATCTGGCTTTTGCTTTATCAATGAATAATTTTATCTGACTTTTCTTCCTGGAGCTCACTAACCAGTTCTCTCTGCTTCAACAATCAGTTAATCATACACATTAACTAAAAAAGTTCTGTCTGAGTTTTGCCTGAGTCTCCCTCAGCAACCAAGGAAAACCACTCTGCACGTTGACGGGAGATGGGGCCTCCTGAAACTCTTGCTGGGACAATGCTGGTGTCAAAGAAAAATGTTGAAAAATTAAAGACATGAATGTCACACAAATAGAAAATAAATGTGCTTCAAACTTCCATTTTATTCATTAATAAAAGAGCTAACAGAACTGGAAAGCGGGTTCAAAGGGAATTGGGAAGAAAAAAAACAATTCTGGAACAAGACAGTTTAGGTATGAAGCTGACTACAGTCCCACAGTAGCAAGCACGGATTAAAATGATAATTTCTTTGGTTACCCTTCTAATGAGGAGAAATCACATTGCAGCCCTAATGAACAAAATATTCCCACTTACACACATGGATTGAAACATCATACAGTACCCTATGAATATGTACAGCTTTTAATGTTTTTGTGGCATGCCAGGGAGGCTGAGCTGAAGGATCCTAAATTCAAATTCAGCCTGAGAAATTTAGCAACTTAGTGAGACCCTGTCTCAAAATAAAAAATGCAAAAAAGTGCTGGAGATGTAGCTTAGTGTGAAGGCCCCAGGCTCAAGCCCTGGTACCACAAAAATAATATGAATTTAAACTTAAAACATCAGTTCTAGCAAGAAGTTAGCATCTAATTTTTCAGAATCTGAAACAAAGGAAAAAAAAAATCGCTCTATGTGCTTCTTGAGTCTGACTCCCGATCACAAGTTTGAGCCCCGCCTAGGCAATTTAGAGATTGAGCAAGATTTTTGTCAAAAATTTTTAAATTAAAGAGAGCCAGGACATAGCTCAGTGCAAGGGCCCTAAAATCAATTCCCCGTATCACGCATACAAAGACAAAGAAAAGAAAAAGGGAGGGAGGGAGAAAGAGAAGGAGAGAAAGAAGAAAAACTAGGGCAAAACACCGAAACTATATCCCTGTCTCTCCACCTGCACAAAAATCAAATGAAAATGGATCCCAGGCTCAGGTTTAGCACCAGGAAACCTGAAGCCGCCGGAAGAAACCATAGGGGAAATGCTTGATGTCGTAAGCCCAGGTAGAGACTTCTTCAAACAGACTGCTATAGCACGGGAAATAATACCACGCACCAACTTAAAGGAAGAGGGGATTTTATGGCTCAGGTTACGGCCCATGCCCTCCGCAGCAGAAAGGGCAGAGACCAGGCTGCAGGCGCTGTGGCAGCCAGGAAGCAGCAGGAGGTAGGGAGCGCTACCCCTCCCGGCCACGCCCCCGGGGACCTTCCTCCAAGGCCGCCTCCTGGCAGCTTAGCAGTATTAGTGACCCCTCTCCTCCTCGGAGGGAGGGGCTGGCATCGCCAAATCTGCAGATTCGTTTTTTAAGCTAGATTCATACAGACAATTGTTCTAGGTTTCAGACGTTTTAAAAATCCTGGTGCAAGACAAAAGCAAACCCACAATGAGCCATTTATAGTTTTGTTTCTCTCTCTCTTTCTCTCCCTCCCTCTCTCTATTTATTTAGGTACTGGGGATCAGACTCACCACATTGCTCTTGCCAGGCAGTCACTGTGCCTGCTGAGCTGTACCCCCAGTTGTAGTTCCCTTTTGACTCATATCCAGTATCACCATTGCTCATTTAAAAAAAAAAAATCCCTCTTTAAAAAAAAATCACCCCTTGCAATCCATCTGGCCTCCACACCCAGATCCATGCTTCGTCCCCAGACTGGTTCTGTCTGTTTCTCTGTATAGAAGACTCTGAAAAATGCTCCATTCAGTCTTTCTTAGATTTGCTTTTCAAATTGGCTTTTCTGGCTTGGTCCACAGCAGTCTTTGGATAAGCAATGGATGGTCTACCTGTGTTTGACCTTGGTATCCACAGAATACACCCTAGTCGGGACCTCGCATCCTTCTACTGCTTGTATGAAGAGAGGCTAAGCTGTGTGCATGCATGTGTGTGTGCACACAAATATGCAATTAGCAATAACAGTGCTAAACTGAACTGAAAGGGATTTGTCCATATATAGATACATATATTCAGATTCTCTCTCCCTCGTTCTCTCTCTCTTTCTCCTGTCTCTGTCTATCTCTCCCCCAGACGGAGAGAAATAAGAATACTAGATTGAACTGAGAAAAGCGGATTTGTCCCAATACACGAGGTGGATGGACCATGAATAGCATGGCGCACTGAAGATTAGGACTTAATAGACGCTGTTCCTAGTCACACTGCGTAATAGTTACTAGCAGTGGTTCTCAGCCATTGGCTGCACGTTATAATTACTTAGGAAGACTTAGTAGCACAGAAATACCTGGGCACCACCTCAGAGGTTCGTCTGGATTAAGTGACTTCACACCAGAACTTTTGTAAAGTTCTCCAGTGATCTTAAGACGCCACAGGCTTACAAATCACAGCAAGAGCACGGGGGTCTGGACGGCGTTCACACCTCTGATCCCAGGGCTTGGGAAGCTGAGGAGTCAGGATTGTGAGTTCAAGGCCAGCCTGGGCAATGTGGCCAGACCCTGACTCAACGAGACAAAACAACAACGAGAACGATACAGCGCGGTGAGTCACCGGGATTCAGGTGCCGCCCCATCGCTCTATTGCTATGTGACACCAGCCATGCGCCCAGGGTGGCTGAGGCCCCCTCAACCCTGGAGACTGCGCCACCAGGCTGTGTGACAGCCGAATGAGGCTGTTTGTAAAGCGCTTAGCAAGTGTGGAATAGATGATGGCTCTTATTACTGTCAGTAGGTGTGAGGGAGACTTTGGTGCCATTTAGTATTTAGTAAGATTTTAAATAATCTTGCTATTTAAAAGCAATACTTTGAGCATTTGTATTAAAATTTACTGAATTATTTATACATAAACACATTTATGTATAAATAATAATAAATTACATGCACTTACATACTTATATATGCAAAGAAATTAACTTGGAAAAATATGTACTCATTTAAAAATATTCTTCCGTCAATCGCTTTGCAGATGACAGAGACATTACCATCGAAGCAGCCTTTTGAGTTCTGTGGCTTGTAGATGCCTGCACAGATTAATGTCACAAATTTGTATAATTCAGTTTGCTGCTTTGACATCTGCTTCTAGGCCTTACAAATGCTTAAAATTCTGTCATGTAGGTTCTTAGACTCAAACAATGCTACTTGTAAAAGTTAATGCTGGAGCGGAAAGTCCATGCTACAGTATACGAAGTTTTGTGTGGAATCATCTCCCTTGCATTTAGAGTAACATATATTTATAGTGGTCAAAAGATTGGAAAATAATTTAAACAATCAATTACAATAGACATAATTTACAAGACATCCACATAATGGAATACTGTACAGCCATTAAAAAATTATGCTCACAAAAATTGCTTAATGGCATAGAAAAAAATGCTAAAAAACTGTAAGAAATTAACATCTAAAGAGAAAAAAATTAAGGGAAAAAAATCCAAACTGTTAAGAATGATTATTTTTGTGTGGTAGTATTGGAAAAAATTCTACATTTTCTTCTAATTTCCTACAATTTTCTGTGCTTATTTGTCATAAGAAATAGATGTCATAAACTTCTTAGACATTATAGCGTCAAAAGACAGGAGAAAAAAATAAGTAATTCTGCCAAAGGGATCCTGTTTTAGTAAAGCTTTTTTATGTCTTTAGGCAAATGTCGCAAGCAGCTTCTACTTCAGATATTTCGGGACAATGAGAGAAAGTCTTCCCAAAGCATGGAATAACTAGGAAACACAAGATTTCTCATGGCAGATTTTTCCCAAAGAAAGAGAAGCAGGTGTGAGGGGCAGGGAGGTGCTTGTGAGCATGCGTGGAAGGACTCGAAGGGGCAGCAGAAAACAAGGACCAGAGCTCAGGCGAAAGGTCATGATTAGAAGCCATAAGGGCAAAAGCCAAGGATATGATTGGTTCACTCTCTATATAAAATGAATAGAGGCCTGAAATACGGAGGCCTGAAATACGGAGTAAGCCATGTTCAAGAAATGGGAACTGTTACCAGTGGTGGCAGCATGCTTGTGACTTCCTTGGCATCCCCTGTAAGAGTAATAAAGTAGGGCGGCAAAACAAAAGTCCCATGGACAACATCTGCAGTATAAACAGCAGCCAGCGTGGTGTCGCATGCCTGTAATTCTAGCACTGTGAGTTCGAGGCCAGCCTGGGCTACATAGTGAGTTCAAGGCCAGTCTGAACCTCAGAGTGAGACCCTACAGTACACATAGGTTGACAAGATGTCCCATAGAGTCAGAAATCCAAGCAATGCATGACGAAGCTCCGGCAGATACAAGATCTGTGTGTGCCGTGGGGCACGAGGGAGACAACAGGGACCAAGAGCTAGTCTGAGTGTCTCCCTTGAGTGACGGAGGTGACAGCAGGTGATGCTGGGAGAGGGCTGGACTCCCTGACAGCAAGGGAGTTCAGGGGACCCTGGAGGGGGGGTCCAAAGGTGCAGGGAGCACGCATGAACTCTCAGAACAAAACAGCCAAAGCTCCCGAAGGTCAGGTTCCACTGAGAACAGAATGCAAACTGCTCAGGACATTTTGTTCTAATGCAAACTGCTCAAGACACCGACAACACAAAGAAGAAAGAAAGGGCAGGGTTAGAGAGGAAAGAGCTAGGAGGTTTACGGAAGCAAAAACGTCGTATTTTGCAGTACCGTGCAAAACTGACGGAAAAGAAGAGTTTGACAAGTTGGGAATGCTCTCTTGAACCCTATGTCACCTGAAAAACTCAGGAAAGCTAATTTCATGTAAAAGTGATCCATCAAAAATGAGTGAGATCAAGAGATAAAGAAGCAGAGTAACAGCTCTCAGAAAATTCCAGAATCCCCCAAAACAGAAGAGAAATACAGCCCGCTGTTTCAAAATAAGCAAATAGAAATAAGAAAATGTATAAAAGGAAAATATACATCAAAAATAGAAAATCTCAGAAAGACAGTAATAAAGCTCAGTAAGAGGATTAGAAATATAGAAAGCGTCATCTCAGAAATGTAGTTTAAGATGTAAGGGACACATTAATAAACATAGATAACTCCCTAAGAAAAAGAATATTAAAATTAAAAAGGAAGGGAAAGATAAACTTAGAAAATGACAAATATAGAAGATGGGTTTTAAAAATACAATAAGTCATAAGAGCTCTGCAGATGAAAAGTAAAGCACACAAAAAGAGCAAATACTAAAAACCATAATTCAGGAGAAATTTCTTCCAGGAAGAGAAAATTTGATGCCACCTGTGTACAGGGTACCTCCCATATCTGGGAGATGTGAGTGAATAACCAAGTGTGGACTATATCTTTCCCGCAGCCCTATTACACACCCTCCCCAGTGCCCCAGTTCCTCGGTCTCTCCCACCGCCTACAGGGTGACCCTCCTGAGCAGTAACTCTTGTTGTAAGAGGAAGACAGGACTCTTAATGCTGCTGCCAACCAGGTCCTTTTCTGCGTATGGTGCAGTATGCTAATGACTGGAAAGACAAATTTTCCAAAAAAAGGAGTTGGTTCACCAGATACTAATTATGTCTCCCTGGGGGTAGGTTTAGGGGTAAAGAACGCAAGATGATCTATTCCAAAATAAGCAAATGGAAATAAGAAAATGTATAAAAGGAAAAGATACATAAAACTAGAAAATCGGTTAGGAGTGAAGTCAGCGATGGTCTGTGCATGTCTAATCCCACTGCATGGCTCTCCAGGAGGCCACACTCAGGGAGGGACAGTGTTACCCATTCCAGGCATGGAGCCAGGGCCCTCTTAGCACAGACAGCACAGTTGGGGTTATGAGGCCACTGCCCTCTAAACCCTAGCAGTGCCCCAGAGCCACCCTCCCCCAATCCTTGTCCTGAGGGTCGCTGCACAGAAGCAGAGATAAGAAAAGCAAAGACTCTGGAGCCTGTGCCTGAAAATTCCCAGTCAGGCTGCGTGTGCACCAGACCTGCTGCAGTGACCTGCAGTGACCTGCCGTGACCTTTCTTTGCCAGGGGGATTGCACGTCACACACCCAACTATGACAGAGTGAGGTATGGGAAAGGACAGTTGCATTTGACGCAGCTGACATGACTCAGCACCGTTGTCAGTCGTGCCCTGGGCCCCTCTGGGAGGTGGCCTGCCTCACAAACCCCCCGCACCTTACTCCCCAGCATTCGCCCCTTGTCCTGTTGCAGCGTGAGCCCTCGCACTCTGAGTGTTCCATTGCCTTAACAAACATTGTTGCTTTTTCCTGACCTTTGCCTGCCACGGCCATCTCTGTCTGTTGAGCACAGGAACCTAGAAACTTGGCCTGAACCCCAGCCTCCGAGGTAACACCGCTGTCAAATGTGTTCCATCTCTTGGGACCCCGCGTGGGCCCAAGTGAAGAGGTCAGTGGCTTCCACTGGTTTGAGCTCGGCCAGGTTAACTCC
>PVJX010024467.1:0-28045 GCA_004027295.1 Dolichotis patagonum
AAAAAAAACCAGTAACAAATCACTAGTTGATAAATTACATATAGTCCTCTTAAAAATAGTTGTTCATGTTACAAAATTAAAGCATACAAAGTAGATATTCAAACAGTGAGACTGCAAAGGGTTCTGTTCAATGATCCAACAAAAACTTAGTAATACGGTTGTCAGTCCTACACATTTAAACACACATGCAGTTATATCCTTTAGAGCACTTACTTTTCTTACTTTTGCTTTTTAAGTCCATTATCTGTTTAGTTATATCATGTTTCAGCTTGCTCAGTACCTTACTGATCTGTTTTGTTGTTGTTATTTCCTTTTTAATCACCTTATATAATTCTGTTGTTTTGTTTTTGAGTTTCTCCTCATCCATGCCCCATGGATCAGCTTTGGTGGAGTTGGGAGTTTTTGGAGGTATTTAAATGTTACCTTGCTTTCTCATGTTCTATTGTTTTTTAATTTAATTTTTTTTGTTAACTTGGAGGTAGTAATACACAACAGAACAGGGTGGAATAAAGCCAATTGAGACAGTGTAGTGAAATTGGTACAGAACTTCACAGCAGGTTACCAGGATAACGGTAATAGGTACTATTGTATATCTCGTTATCTTCACAATAGTTATTCTTTCAATCAGGTATAGCAGAATCAAAAGAAATACAGAATATTATAGAACTTACGAAAACAGAATATTGAACAGAGCAATACCATTAATCAGGAAAAAGCAAAATGGCAAAAAATATTTGCCCTCAAAGAGATAGTACAAGGAAATCCCCCTTATTTGCTATATTACATATGGTCAACCTCCCAAGAGATGCTCAGATCTCTGGCTCCCACTTGCTAACATTGAGAGGTGGATGGCATGTTTGATTCTCAGCCACACGCCAGTAGGCTCACAGCCACGTACCAGGGTGGCAGGCTGGATGCTTGTTTTCCCAGCACCCTAAGTTCCAACATGGTGTGAATCTCAGCAAACACTGTTGCGTCTTGCCCTGGGGTGGCGGCAGCTTGCCAGACCACAGCCATTTACCAGGGTGGCAGGCTGGATCAACAACTGATTTTTAATGTGGGACCATTGCAGCAGTGATTACATTAATAGAATGGAAAGCAGTGTTTTAGAAATCCATATGTATTGATGACAGTTTTATGTAGAATGGACAGTAAAGAAATCCAAGAGTTGTCTTTCAGCATAATTTCTCTCCAGACCCTTTAGCTAGGCTGGCAACTGAGCTGTATACTCAGAGACAGGCTGAAGCCTAAGAAAGAAAAAGCCTATAGCTAGCATGAGTCAAGGAATCACAGGATCCTGAGGAAAGGAGGCACGTGCACTAGAAAAAGCTGACAGTCTGGTTCTGGTCACAATTCCTTGAGCATCTCTGGCTCATTGATAGTGGTACGAATGTGTGAAGCCTGAGAGGTTCCTTAGGTAGAGGAACAGAATATAAAAGGACAGGTAGGGATTCCTGCTCAGGTCAGTTATATTTCCGTTTTACTTTTTTCTCTTGTACTCTTTGAGCTCTTTAGGGGTGTTTGTATAGGTTTCTGAGGGTAGACAAGGCCACTTAAACCATTACTGGATGAGGTCTGCTAGGTTCAAGGCTTACACAGGACTTGCAAATAAAAGCCTTAACATAAAGTTTTTAAGTGCTTTAGGTCAATATATGTTTCTACATGTTAGCCATCAGGTATATATTATTCTCCAAAAGTTCTGTTCAGGTTACAGATAAATGACCCTCAAGATATTTGCCCAAAGGCTTATTGTTCACATGGTTTAACAACAGGTTAATTTAAGTCAAATATTAAGAGAAAAGATATTTTTAAAGTTGGTGATGTTTCCATCCAGGTTGTTAGTCAATGAAGGTAACATAAAAAATTGGTTGTATAAATGCAACCAATGTATTATTGCCTATGTGCAATAACTTAAAAGTTTACTGGGTTAAAAATTCTATCATCTATCTATCTATCTATCTATCTATCTATCTGCTATGATTTGGTTCTCATGAGTAATCTAATAAATGGGGACCCTCTGGGCTTGGGAAACTGCTGGACCAAACTCCCCTCTGTGGCTGAAAAAGCATCTGCTTGAAACAATTTGTTCAGTTTTCTTCACTAATAGATGGCTTCTCTAATTTTCCCCAGCTTACCGTAGTATACCCCAGCAAATGTTACCAAATATATTATTATGATAATATCTTAGTTTGTGAGTAATACTTTGACTAATGCTTCTGTATGTGAACAATTCAGTTTGCAAACAAAAGGATTTGGCAAAAGTTTGCTTCTCTGCTTGAACTTGGCACCAGGTGATGAACATTAGTGTAGCCATTTTCTCCACAAGAACATGAAATATGGCCATCTTCCCTGCTCTGACACATGATCATGGCTTTCTCTAGTTGAGATCTGTCTCAGATATGCCTCTGCACAATTTCTGTGGAAGCCTTGTGTGTGTGTGTGTGTGTGTGTGTGTGTGTGTGTGTGTGTGTTTTAGCACATACAGTACTGTATAGTGTTATTCAATCCAGCATGGCTCCAAAGAAATTTCAGAGCCAGCATGGTGTTAAAAAGAAAGTGCAGCTCAATGGTGCAGCACCTGTCTGGCTAGTGCAAGGTCCTGAGTTCAATTCCTGGTACCCACAAAAAAAGTCCACAAAAAAATAAAAGAAGGGGCAGAGCAGTAATAACAGTGACAAGACTGAACAGTGTGGTAATGAATATAACCAGGATGTGTAAAGTGGTAATGAAAGTGACAAGAATATGCAGAGCAATAGTGAAGGTAACAAGAAGGGGCAAAGCACAGCAAGTATAGCAAGAAGAAGGTTTTGAAGAAAACAACCATTGAATTGAAGAAGGAAACTGTGGAAAAGCATGATTGCAGTGTTCTCATCATGAATCTGGCATTGGAGTGCAAGATGATAAAGTTGAAAATTTTGAATATTTTGAAGAATAAAAACATCATCAAAGGAACTGATGCAGAAGAAGGAGGAACCAAGAAAAGCAACAAAAACATTAAAAAGCCTAGCAAAACAAGAAAGTCATGTGGAGGAAAATATGAAGCAGTCTACAGTGATGAGATACAGTATTAGGCTGTGACAAAGCTGGCTGAAGGAGTAGGTGTGACCTGCTATTTACAAAATTCCAGGACACATGTGAAAAACAGTTCCAAAATATCTGGATGTGAACTTCTCATGAGAAATTGGGCAGGTTTTCCATACGATGGCCTAGAACTGATGTCAGCTTGAAGAGTGGCTGGTATAAGAAGAGCAGTTCAAATTGAGTTTTTGCCACTGTGTTCACTCTTTTATGGTGCTTCACCCTCAAGCGATAGGGTGTACTTTTTTTTCCCTACTTTTACTTGGCTCAAACTTGTTCTAAAGAGATTATTTCTTTTCCTATGCTTAATAAAACTTTGCTACTATTTGGCTTGTCTTGACCAAATTTTTGCTCAGGACAAAAAGAATCTAGAAAGCATCTCCAGAAAGAGACTTAGCACCCCATAATTCAGTAATGATATCAACCACAGTTCCTGGGTATGAGGCAAATCTGACTTCAACAGCAGGATATTATCTCAAAGAGGCCAAAAGCACATATGATAAATAATAAATTGGTAGCCCTGACTGCAGAGAGACCTATGGTTATTGCAAACATCAAATATAGTGTGGGGATTTGGCCTAAAAGTGACTCTTTCTTCATAGCAGGCTAGCTTTGGAGAAGAAATCCATAGCAGTGTTCACCATGTCTTGGACTGTTATAACCAGCAGCCATCTCAAGAAAGGACTGTTTGTTAAAGACTGAACTAATTTGGGATTCAGAAGTCACAGAATAACCAGATTCTATGGAGGCACCATTGTTATTGGGTAGTTCTTTCTAAAATTGGCCCACTAAATAAATGTTATCTGGTTCTGGGTTGCTTGCATGTCCTTCTGGAATTAGATTCCAGGTTCTTTTCATGTTGCACAAAGAACTGAACAAAATAGGCAAAAGGCAGTGCAAAAATTTACTTGAAAAAGTAAAAGTGAAGGATGAGGAAGTAATTGGCTCTATAGAGTGAGTTTTGACCAAGCAAAAGGAAAGCAAAAAATGAAAAAGTACATTCTAGAGGAAGAAGGGTAGGCAATCGTAAGGAAAATCGTAATAGCACACGATTCTTGGCTCTCTTTCTTTTTATACTGTCCAAATCTCAAACCATGAGAACTTCTACCTGGAGGTCTTGAGAGGTGGTGCTGGGATTCCCATATCTGAGGCTTTTATCAGCTGGAATTCTCATGATAAGTTCATGAGCAGGGTTTTTGGAACTGTTCTGTGCCTGTGTCCTGAGATTTTGTAATTAACAGGTAATGGTTTTGAGATTTTGTAATTAAGAAGTCATGTCTACTTTCCCAGTTGGCTTCCATGCTGTTATGTTACCCTGATGCAGTGACTGGGTGGGGCAGAAGACAGTTGTGAGGTGAGGGATAGTCACAGACCCTCCAGAAATTTTAAGCAATGGGGAGCTTTATCTGTGGGTGGATGTTGCCCTTTGTGGTAAGGAACAAAGGAACAAAGATGTAGTTTATCTGAGGGACTGGATCTAAAAGCAGCAGAATTGCACCTAGCTGATTGCTTCATGCCTGCTGCTGCCCCTACCTAGCACAGAACTCAGAGGTCTACTTGCTTCTCCAATCCCCAATCTCCAATCTCCGATGTAGTTGTAAAACAGTTAATTCTATATACACTGAGATAATGGTCATAATGTTGAGGAATAAAGTCGTGAATCAAAAGAAAGAGATTCAGACAGTTTTTATTGGAAATAAGAAGGTAAAAAAGGCTCCTCGTTTCTCCAGGAGGGGAATCTGAAAAGTGGAATTTCCTATGTGCCTTCTTGATCTAGGAAGTAAGGCATGGAAAAGCTGGCTGGGGAAATAAGCAGGACCTGTCAATTACAAGATACTAGAACCATGCCAAATAATTTTCAGGACCCTGTGTGTAGAACTGCTCATAGGTTCCCATGAGATGTGGACTGTATTATAAGGACATAGACAGCACAAAGAGCCCACCATCATTACTGTTCACAGTAGCCTACTCTATCTTTTAGACCAGGGTATACTTTTAGTTTTGCTTTTCTCCTTTCTATTTTTCAGTCCAAGAGCCAGTTTTCTCCTTACCACATCACCTCTCACTTTTCAAATAAACTTTTGGCTCCATTTTTGGCTTGTCTCACCCAATTCTTTGTTTGAGACAAGAAGGACCTGGAATGTTTTTAGTCGGTGAGTCATTTCTAAAGAAACTGACAACATTTTGGTGGAGCCAGCCAGGAGATAACATTTTGGCATATCCAACAGCAGATAACATTGTGGGGTGACTTCCCCTCAAAAGAGAACATTTTGGAATGGTCAGTCATGAAAGTAAAAGTTCAGGTACAGGAAACCATGGTAAGATCCATGTGGGAACACTTTGTTTCTCTCTAAAATGTCACAGGGGTTCTTTTCTCCTTTTCTCATGCACTCTCTCTTCTAAGCTGAGAACCTGGGAACACTTAAGGCACCAGGAAAGGACTTCCTAGCTTGGCCTGAGGATAGTAGAAGGAAATGTAGGTTTTTACTTTACTACTCATCTCCATTCACTCGGTGAGAATTATTTGTCCACACATTTGTTTTTTGTGTATTTTGATGCCCCCATTTTTTTGAAATTAGCCTGGTTTTTGCTTACTGTAGTTTGTAAATGACTTTTTATGTTTGCGCTTTGGTCAGGAGTGCTGTCATGTTACCTTGCCATATGGCCAGCACCATCTTATCTTGTCACCATCTTATCTTGTTGTCTGACCATGTATAACTTTTACCAGTAGCTGCCATCTATTTTCTTCATCTTTTTATTTCTTTTTTTCTAATAATTTATCTTACAGCTATGTTATTAATGGTACATGAGTAAACCAGCCAGAAACACAGGTTATATGTGGGCAAAAGGTTGGATCTATTTGTCTGGGTCCAGAGAGTTGAGATAGATCATTGATGACCAGAAGAGGTTCAGAGGTTAGCCAAAGGAGAAACTGAGTTTATTTAGGGTTTTGGGATGAGGTCATAATCCCAAGGAATCTGGATGGAATGTTTGTGGTCACAATTCCAAGGGTGATCTGTGTGGATATGTATATAATGCTGGTCTTTCTAGCACCAGACTGATTGTATGTCTAATCCTAAATTATTTTTATGGCCATATGTTCTGTTTCTTGAGGACAGCATGACTTTCTGTTTTTTGCTGACTTCCTGTTGCTTGCTGAGAATGGCCTGTTTTCTGAGAAGGTTTTATCTGGCTCAGGCATGACATTTCTATTTTTTTGCTGTTATATACAGAGGGAGGAATGTGGATGACATTTCTCATGGCTACTTAGTGCATGACAAATGGGGATGTTTTAAGGGCTTCTTTTAAGATTTGGAAAGACAAGTGGGAAAGGTTTTGTGATTTAAGGGCTCAATGAGGTCTCCTTTTATGAGTTTATAGAGGAGTTTAATGAGAGAAGCAAATCAGGGAACCCAGATGGGAAAGTATCTTGTTAACTGAGAGAGAAGTTGTTTGATGGTATGGGTTGGAATCTGGGAAATCAAATGGATGCAATATGGAGGTAAGGCTCAGGTATATTTTGTGGAAAATGATGCCCAGAGAAGTGACAAGTGGGGAAGAGATTTGGGCCTTAAGGGAGAGACATGATGACCTTTGGAATCTAGATGCTGCAGTAATAAGAGTCTTTATAAGATGATTCATAAGAGGGGCTACCGAGAAGGAGGTAATCTCCACACTGTATGAGGTGAGAGGAGAGGGGTGAAAGGAAAGTAAATCACATGCAAGGTACTGGCCAAACTAGTGGAGGCTGTTCCAGAAGAGCTGAGGCAAGACAATGCAGATTAACTGCTGGGACTGATGAGCGTCAGTGTCACTCTACAGGTGAAGGCAAAGAGAGGCTATGAGGAGGAGTGCAGGGGAATAGTGAAAAAGGGATCTTTCAAGTTTAAGACAGAGTAATGAGTGGTAAATGGAGGAATGGAGGACTAAAGTGTGTAGGAGTTAGACACAGGTATCTAGGAATGACAATCTGATTGACAGCATGGAGATCTTGTAGTAGCTTGTAAGAATCATCTGTCTTTGTACTGAGAGAGTGGGTGTGTGGTAAGAAAGCATTAGGGTGGCTTGGTTGAATTTTGGGAATGGTTAGAGTAGTTGGCAACTTGGCTAAGATATCTTGCCCTAACAGATGAATGGGACAGGTAGGGTTGACTAAAAATGAGTATGGGGAAAGATGCTGACACAACTGGCACCAAACGGCGGGGGGGTTAAGGGTCTAAAGACATTGTTTTCAATGCCCTCAAGAGTTATAGTGGCCAAGGAGGTGGATTCTTGGAAGGAGGGACAAGTGGAGTGTATGTTCCCAGTGTTAAAATGGAATGGGCTGGACTTACTCTCTGCCATAAGACTTACCCAGAATTAAGCACCTGAAATGTTCCAAGGGGTCTCTGAAGTTTTGGGAGTTAGTCTTTAGTGGCAAAGCCAAGAAGACCTCAAAAGGAGCCAGTCAGGGGTCATTGGGGCCATGGCCCAGAGGTGCCAAGGCTGGCTGCCAGTGTACAGCAATCTGATTTCCAGTAGGGACCCCCACTGGTGGGACACAGCTTAGGGGGCATATGGGTTGCAGGCACTCCCTAACCCAGTGATCGTTTGGGAGCCATTTGAAGCACAGATTTGGAGTGGTATCCTTAGACAAGGAGATCTTTAGCCATCAGATGAAGGTTTGGTCCAGACTGAGAGTTTCTTACAGTGGAAGCTAAAATTTGCAGCTCAGAAATGTATTTTTGAGCATTTCATCTCTCTTATTTAAGACTTTGCAGGCCAAATTGATGAGTTCCTGTTGTGAGGTTTGATCGCCAGCCTCTAGTTTCTGTAATTGTTTTAATGAATTTCTGGTGCTGATTGGTAATAAAATGTATCTACAGGATAAATTGTCCCTCTGGCTTTTCTGGGACTAATGCTGTGTTGTCTGAGGGCAGTGGCTAAGTGAGCCATAAACTTAGCTATATCCCAGGTCTGTTAATTGCAATCTTATATTGAAAAGTTTTTGTCAAGCTTAATAGTAAAAGATTGATTTTTTTCTAAGATCAAGAATAAAAAATATTTGACTGCAATATTTCTATTCAGCATTATCCTGTAAGTCCTGACCAAGTCAATAAAATAAGAAAAATAATGGTATAGATATTGAAAGAAATAAAGAGTTTATATTAGTAGATCACATGTATACATACATATAAAGTAGGCTATGTTGTATCTATAATTCATTGTGTCAGTTTCAGCATACTGTATAAGGTTTATATTCAGTTCATTTTTCTCACAATGTTAAGTTAATTGTATTGATATAATGGATTTTTACTGAAACAAAAGTATGCTAAAAATTTTATTGGTCAGATTTTGTGAGTCTGTTCAGGACTTGCTTGGTTCCATTGACTCATGTGTTTGTCTTTCCCAATACTAAACTGCCAGTTCAGAATAATCCTTAAAATTGAGTAGTAGGATTTTTCTTAGCTTCCTTTGTTTTCTTTCCTTTGTTTTCACTAATTTTCTTTATTATTATATATAATATTGTTTCATTAGAACTTTAAAATTCTGTTTTATATTCTTTCTTTAAAACTATAATACATTTTTTATTAACAAATAAAACATGTTTATAGTACACATGTTCCTAAATATGTACATATTGTGCAAATTATATTAAAATGAGTTAATTAATAGATGCATTACTTTTACCCACTTATAAGATTTTGTTGTGACAACACAACATCTACTCAACAATTTGCATATTTGCCAGTGTCTGAAATGTTGTATTAGTCATTATGCTGTACAAGAGATCTTTAGAACTTTTTTTCTTAAGTAAAATTTTGTATCTTTAGCCTCAGTCCCTCTCTCTGCCCAGGTAATTTTCAGTTTGCTTTGGCTATGTTAACTGCTTTGCTTTTCCCTGTCAATATTGCGAACAACTGTTTGAAGGACTGACATTTTATTGGTCTAATATGATGTCTTTCTACATTTATGTTGTTTTTTGTTTCATCAGTATTTTTATAAATGTCAGCACACATATAATATACATATATTGTTGTATTTTATCTACATATGTTATTATTATAATAACAAATTGTAGCTTCAAGTAGTCAATTGTTAGTAGAAACACATATTACTGATTTTTGTTTTAGTGCTGTATTTTGCAAACTTGTTAAACTTATTTATTGGATTTGAAAGACTGGTAGACTCTTTAGAATTTTTTTCTTTGTAGATAAAAATATTATCTGCCAAGAGGGGCAGTTTTCTTTCTTTCAATATGTGTCATTATTATGAGGGCACTAATGAAATACTAAACAAGTGTCTCAGATGAATGGGATTTATACTACATGGAACTAAATTATACACAAAAAGCCCAGGTCCTGGCGGATTCACAGATGAATTCTACAAGAAATTTAGAGAAGACTTGACACCAATACTCCTTAAACTCTTCAATGAAATTGGAAGGAAAGCAATCCTCCATAACTCATTCCTGGAGCCAAGTATTTCTCTGATAACAAAACCAGAGAAAGACCCAAACAAAAAGGAGAACTATAGGTCAGTCTTACTAATGAGCATTGATGCAAAGATTCTCAATAAAACACTGGCAAATAGAATGCAGCAAATCATCAAGAAGATTATATATCATGACCAAGTGGTATTTATTCCAGGAATGCAATGATGGTTTAAAATATGCAAATCAATAAATGTGATACACCATATCAACAGAGCCAAAAACAAAAACCACATGGTCATCTTAAAAGACACAGAAAAAAAACTTTTGATAAAGTCCAACACTTGTTCATGATAAAAATCCTTCAGAAACTTGGAATAGATGGTATTATCTCAAACTGATAAAGGCCGTCTATGACAAACCAACAACCAGCATTGTACTAAATGGACAAAAACTGAAAGCCTTCACTCTAAAATCAGGAACACATCAAGGATGTCCACTATCACCATTCCTATTCAATGTAGTTCTAAAAACATTAGCCAGAGCAATCAGACAAGAGAGAGAAATAAAAGGAATAAAGATAGGAAAGAAGTTAAATTATCACTATTTGCAGGTGACATGATACTCTATATATAGAAGACTAAAAAACTCCATTACAAGACTATTAGTGGTAATAAATTCAACAGTGTAGCTGGACACAAAGTCAACGCTCAAAAATCAATAGCATTCCTGTACACAAACAAGAAACTCACTGAGAAAGAAATTATGGAAATATCACCTTTCACAATAGCATCTAAAAAATGAAAAAGTTTATGAATCAACCTAACCAAGAATGTAAAAGTTGTATATGCTGAAAATTATGCTAGTCTAAAAAAGGAGATTGAAAAGGGTATTAGAAAATGAAAGGACATTCCTTGTTTTTAGTTAGGAAGAATCAACTTTGTGAAAATGGCCATACTACCAAAACTGTTATACAGATTTAATGCAATCCCAATCAAAATACCATTAACATATCTTACAGATCTAGAATTCTTACAGATCCTAAAATTCATTTGGAAAAACAGAAACCTAGAATAGCAAAGGTGATTCTGGGTAAAAAAAGCAAGGCAGGATACATCTCAATTTCTGACTTGAAACTGTGCTACAAACCTATGGTGATAAAATCAGCATGAAATTGGCAAAGAAATAGACCTGAGGATCAATGGAACAGATTGGAAGATGCAAACACAACTTCAAAGACACTCATCTCCTATATTTGACAAAGGGGCTAAACATGTTCACTGGAGGAAGGATAGCCTCTTTAATAAATGATGCTGGAAAAATTGGCTTTCCACATGCTGAAGACTGAAACTAGATCCATGTCTGTCACCATGCACTAAAGTAAAAATGTATCACAGATATAATATTAAAGCTGAGACATTAAATCTACTAGAAGACAAGGTAGGTAGAAGTCTTGAAGACACAAGGATATTCAAAGATTTCATGAACAAAATGCAAACCTTGTGGGAAGTGCCTGAAAGAATCAACAACTGGGATCTCATAATATTATTAAAAAGGTTTTGCACTTCAAAGGAAATCACCAACAAAGTAAAAAGAAAACCAACCAAATGGGAAAGAATTTGTCAGTTATCCCTCAGACAAAGGATTTATATCCAGAACACATAAAGAATTGAAAAAAATAAATCTCCCCAAATTCAAAGACCTCCAAAAAAGGGTATCTGAGATGAACACATATTTCTCAGATGAAGACATACAAATGGCAAATAAATACATGAACAAATGTTCACCATCAGTGGCCATTAGAGAAATGCAAATTAAAACAGCATTGAAATTTTACCTCACTCCAGAAAGAATGGCTGCCATCAAGAAATCAACTAATAACAAAGGTTGGAAAGGCTGTGGATAAAAAGGAACACTTCTCCACTGTTGGTGGAAATGTAGACTTGTGAAGTCACTATGGAAATCAGAATAGAGGTTCTTCAAAAAATTAGGATTGGAAGTTTCATTTCATCCAGCTGTTCCCCTCTTAGGTATTTTCCCAGAAAAATTGAAAAGTTCATGTCACAATGATATATGTGCACTCATGTTTATAGCAGCACAATTTGTAATAGATAACTCTTGGAAACAATAAAAATGCCCATCAACTACAGAGTGGATGAACAAGATGTGGTTTTTTTATACAATGGAATATTACTTAGCTATAAAAAGGATGATCTTGAGGCTTTTATAGGTAAATGGAGGCAACTTGAGACTATCCTCATAAGTGAAATAAATCAGACTCATATTTGTAAATATCACATTTTCTCTGGAGTGTAAAAAATAATAAAAACTGAAGGACTAATAAGATACAAAATGTATAATAGATACTTTAATAATGAAAGGGAAGGAACATGCTCTAAAGGATATAATTATATATGTTTAAGTGCATGAGATAGATAACCATACTAGTAAGCTTTTGCTAGTTTATCAGAGTGGTTTGTGCTGCTATTGTTTGATTGTCCACTTTTTATGGTTGGATTTTGTAATTTGAACAGCTATTTCTAAGATGACAATATATAATTTATCAACTAGTGATTTCTTAGTGTTTTTTTGAAATTCTGTGTTATTTCTACCCTTCTTTTCATTTTTCTTTTTTCCTCTAAATAAAAAAATAAATTATTCACAGAAAGAAAACAGAAAATGATTAACATTTGGTAAAATATAGAACATCTTTTCATGATGAAAAATTTTTATGTGAATGCACACACCCAAAATTTTAACATTATAGTATGAGGTACTAAGTGAGGAAAAATGTGTTAAAGCATTAATAAAGTCTAGAATGTATATTATTTTTATTAAATTGTATCTTTTTTCAATGATTTTATTGTTTGACTACCATTTAACTGGGATTGTTAAGTGCAACGGAACAGGGACCGTGGATAGTTAGGCTCTATGTAGTCAAACTGTTGAAGATAATGAAAACTCTTGAAAAACACTAGAGAAAAATGTTGAATTACATATTAGGGAATAACCATTTTAGTAACTGTGAACTTCTCATCATAAAACATATAGACATGTCTTCATCCAAAGACAATGGAAAATCATTTTGAGACCAAACAGAAATGATGTATCCAGGAAATATCCATGTTAGAATTAAAAGATAGACAACTCTTCTAAAAGTAAAGATTATGCACCTTGGCAAAATGGCACTATAAGAAATCCTAATAGAAATTTTTTGGGCTAAAAGGAAATGTTAACAGAATGTCTAAGATCTCTAAGAACATATGAAAGTACTAAATTTTATAAAATTCTGAATAAATATGAAAATGTACATTTTTGGAATAACTGTATAATAACAATACATAAAGCTCTGTTTTGAAGTTTATAATGTATCTAGAGAGCAATAATGGTTCATACACTTAAGAAGTCTCTATACTTAACATCAAGTTATGCTCCACTAACTCAATTAGTCTGTGAAAATTTAAGAGTGTACATTTACTCCTAGAGCAAATACTTAAAAATAATACAAATTGGGATGGCAAAAAATTCAAATAATTTCTTAAAGCATTTACAAAACTAATCACGACAAACTTTTTTTTTTTTTTTGGTACCAGGGACCAAACTCACAACCTTGCGCTTGCAAGGCAGGCACTTATGCTGCTGAGCTAAATCCCTGGCATAAGAAAATTTTGAATAGTTCACATTGAGACAATTTGTTTGCATTACTTTATATATAGTAGATACATAATGGTTACAAAGTATCATAACTATGTACTACCTGCTATATTTTTATGTTCTTATTAATTTTTTATTCATATGTAAAGGAAATGCTTTGTATTGCATCACTTTAACAAATGAAAGACTAAAATTATGCTTAGTAAAGTTAAAAACATTAGATTTGTAATAATTTGAAGAGTCAAAAGAATAATAAAAATGAATTGTTTGTTTTATTCAATCATTCAGAAATGTCTTGACCTCTTGCTCTCTGTCTGTTTTATTCAAACTCTATCTGTGGTGAATAAATATTTGGTAATCTACTCAGTGCATATCATTACAGAACAATGTTTTATTATTATTGAGATATTCTGCAGTTTTAGCATGTCATCTACTTTCCCTTACTAAGAATTATTCCCTTACTAGGAAACCAGTGAAACAAAAAAAAGTTCAATTTTCTATGAAGTTGCAGAATATCACAGAAAGTCTTTAAAAATTTTGTGTAAGATTTTTTTTTGTTCTCAAAATGCTGTTTGCAGAGTTTTTGCATATTTTAGAGTACTGAAGAGGATACTATAACTCATATATTATTCATTACCTATTGTCTGTGACTGTTTTTGTACTACAATCACACAGTAGAGGAGGTATGATAAGGTGTTTATTCCCTTTGAATAAACTTTTCAGAATGTTTTATCCTTTTGGTTTTAGCAGTTGGTGGGTAAATTACCATGATTCTCATTCTTAAAAGCATTCTAAGATTTTCAGAATCTTTTAACACCATTTCCCCCGGAACATTGAAATCACACATGGTGGCATGACTATCTACTTTTGTTAGCCTTTGTGTTATTTTGATAGCCACGATTTTTTTCTTTTAGTGCTCCTAGTTTATCACTTATATATTTTCTTCACATACCAGTGTAATGTATTTACAGGAGGAAATGAGTCCTTAAGAGGGCTGCAATTCATTTTAAATGAAATATTTCTCTTTGTAAATTATAAATATAAAATAACTAAGAACTTTTCATCCAATTGTTTCAAATAACAAAACAAATCCTCCAGAGAGCCTTTTTAACTTTCCAAAGGTCTGATATATTTACTAATTAAAATTTCTTCTGTGCTGTTTTTTTCTTTCTGCATTGTATCACAGAATATCTTACTGTTGAGAAAGACCTTTAATCCCTGGTGAATATCTTGTGGAGGGATTGACCATCGCTTTGCTTTCCTACCCCAGGAGAGAATTTCCCTCAGGACTCATCCCAGGTCTACTTGTCAGTTTAATCAATGACAAACTGATGCATAAAAAAAGACATAAGCTACCATTTTGCTAGTGTTTGTATGTGTTAGATATTTGAGTCAGGAGCTGAACTTTGGAAAAAGGCAAACCATTACAGAAAAAAATTCTTGTTAAACAAAGGTTTGCTCCTTTTCATGTTTTTGTATTCTCATGAATGTCCTTGAATCACATATCCTATGATAGTGTTTAATAAGATGTAAAATAATAATCATTCTTGATAGTGCTTCATATTTAATGTTTCTTCTTCATACCCCTTTCTTTTAGATGATTTTAATTGTCCTGCTTACTGTTTTTGAAATTTCTATTGGAACCAGGGAATTGTTAGTGTAGAATATGAATTTAAGGAAAATTTGGTGTTTTATAGTTTAATAGGCTTTGCTAAAATTATTTTCACCATACTTCTTGTCTTCTGAAATCAATTGGTAAATATTTCTGCTAGTGTTTAATTGTTTTCAGGAAGGTTGACTGTTGTGCCTGGACCAATTTTGCTCTACTATACTACTAAAGTATAGTTTTGAAGATCTGCATATCTGAAAGGATTTATCCAGATTAAAGTGTAAAGGTGCAAACTGCCTGGATAATGACAGGAAAAAAATGTATCAGAGGCATTTCATAATAATAAATTTATAATTTAATCAATTCAGTATATGACTTAAAATATGTATATAATTATAAATTTATGTCCCAAATGATATATAGTATTTACAATTATGTTTAAAATTATAGAAGACATTTTCACAGTATATAAGTTATTGATTTTATCATTGGGCAATTTTGTTCACAACTTTTGGTAGATTATTGAAGAATAAACTAGTGTGTTGCTCAATTCCATGACTCTAAGCAAGTCATTAAAATGTTTTTTTGTGTCTTAGGTTCCTCATAAAATTAGAATGAAACTTTATTAACATCTCTATTGCTTTTCTTGTTTTTAAGAATATTTTGTAGCTGTAGTAGCATGAGGTTAACATACATTAGAGGCTTTCTTAAAATGCATATTTACTCTTTTTATTATTTGTATATTCAATTCTTTCAAAAGTGTCCATGTGTTCTCTGTCAATAAGCTTACATATTTACATTTATAATTAGTTGTTTTTCTAAAAAGACAAATATCTCTGATGAAGAACATAAATGTCTTTACTTAGATTCTTATGCTTAGAAAGAATGAAAGAGATTAAAAGCATAACATAAGGAAAGAAGAGAGGAGAGAAGGAATGATGGCAAATATTCAGAAAATTTAGGTAAACATTACTACTGTTTTTAGCAGATTAATTTCTCCACTAAAATTTGTGTCATTATAGGGAAAAAAATAATTGAAGAAACAGTGCAGTGAGATTTAATTTTCAAAAGATGAAACTTTTGTCATGTATGATCTACAGTCATCCTTCTAATAATTCTATAATGTTATATGTTATTTTTCTATAGAAAATAATAGCTAGCTATTAAAATAAAATGAAATATGAATTAATATTAATTCTTACATTCTGAAGTATATTATATATTCAATAGAATATATCTTTTGAAGTAGATTATAATATGTGTGAGAAACATCTGTCGCTAAGGGAGATATGGAAATAAATTGATAATAAAATCAAGAAAATAAAAACAAAAATAAAACAAATAATACCCACTCCCCCCCAAAAAACCAGAAACTTTCATTTCTAGTCATCTTTCTGTAATCTTCATGTTGTTAAAGCTCACTTAAGAGTGTCAATCAGGATTATTTGAAGATAAGTATATTCGAATAGATTTACCAATCAGATTGAATTATGTAGTAAAAAGTCTTTTTAAGAAAGATAATCTCATCTTTATTTTTAGTAATGTCTTATAAAATATTGAGAATATGATAAATGTTCTTCATTCTGGTTTATCAAGTGTTTTTACTAAAATAAGTAAAGTAATCTGATAAAGCATTTGTTTCATCTTTACTATTGCCGCAGTTCTACTTATCTCAGCTATGAAGAGTGAGCTGAATACAAATTACTCAGAGGTGACTGACTTTATTTTGTTGGAATTTAGAACCCCTCAACAGCTACAGATCCTCCTGTTCTTTATGTTCTTGGTAATTTACATAGTTATTGTGGCAGGAAATGTCAGCATAATAATTGTGATTAAGATGGACTCTAGACTTCAAACACCTATGTATTTCTTCCTTAAGATCTTGTCCTATTTAGATCTTTGCTATGCCACAGTAATTGCACCCAAAACCATAGTCAATTTCTTGAGCAATGAAAAGAAGATTTTATATAATGGCTGTGCAGCACAATTTTTCTTTTTTGCCTTGTTTGTCACAGCTGAATGCTTTCTTCTGGCTGCAGTGGCTTTTGATAGATTCTCAGCCATTTGCTACCCTCTCCTTTACCCTGTGCACATGTCACACAAAGTCTGTGTTCAGTTGGTAGCTGGATCTTATATTTGTGGATCCATAAATGCAATAGTACAGACAAGTTTCACTTTTAGTTTGCGATTCTGTCAAGAAAACAGACTGGACCATTTTTTCTGTGATGTCCAAGCATTGATCAAGATTTCCTGTGTCGATACCTTTTAAATGAAATTGTCCTGCTTATTTTCTCTGCTTTCATCGTCATCAGCACCACAGTAGCTATTCTGTTATCCTATGCATACATCCTCTCCTCTGTCCTGAAGATTCCCTCAAACCAAGGCAGGAGTAAGACCTTCTCCACCTGTGGCTCCCAAATAGCAGCAGTGAGTTTATTCTATGGAACTGTGTTCTTCACATATGCTCAGCCTGGGGACATCTCCTCACCAGAGCAAAGCAAGATTGTAGCTGTGTTCTACACACTTATAATACCAATGCTTAACCCTCTCATATACAGTCTGAGAAACAGAGATGTGAAAGATGCTATGAAAAGGATATTATGCTCTCAGTGACATTTAAAAAATAAACTATATAGTGGTAACAGTTTGATTTCCAAGGGTTCTAGTCATTATTGTTTCTGTGAAACTATGTCAAAGATATTTTTTATGTGGCAGTGAATGTCAAAGTCCAGTTTTATAAAATATTTCTAGCAATATATGTATACAAGCAAAATTATTTTGTCTAGAATTCACAAAACACAAAGGTTCAATTTATGATGTAGCAATTACATTTTGATTTTACTTTGACTAAGAAGTAAATTTTAAAAGTTGTTCCTATATATCCATTAAAATTATGTATTATTTAAAGGGTAAATTTATCATTTTTACAAGGTCAAATGTATTGAGTGGTGGCAAAATAATAGTAGAGCATTTTTGAGTTAAAAGCTTAGTGTTTCTCCAGATTTTCAGATCTACTTTCACATGTGTAATTTTCTTTTTTTTTCAAATTATAAAGTTAAAACATGTAAAGTAGACATTCAGACAGTGAGTCTGTTAACAGTTCTGTTCCACAATCTGACAAAAAAACCCCAGCAATATGGTCATCCATCTTACCCACTCAAATATACATTCAGTTATATCAAAAGAGTAAAATTAAACACAACAAAACAGAACAAAGCGGATCACAAGAAAGCAATGTAAGGGACATAAATTCCAAAACTAGACAATTCGAGATATTCACTCTCTATCATATTGACTCTTGTTTCATATGTGTATTTTTCCAAAATTTGCCTTATCATGATAATGAAACTCATGAAATATTTCTCACGAAGTCATTCTTCACATTTCTCACAAAGTCATTCTTCACATTAAAAGTTGTTAATATTCTGCTTATTTCCTCCTTCTCACTATAAAATTTATGTTAAATAATACTAACACTAGACACATAAAAAGCATATAATATACACCATAGGTTGTTTTTATTCTTTTTTGTATTTTAAAAAGAATATATTAAACAAAATAAAACATAATAAAGAAATCAAAGCAAAACAGTGAAAACAATATAGGACTTCAAAACAAGGTAAAAAGAAATCAACAATGGCTACCAAAATATATCTTGTTATCTTGAAAATAGTTTCCCATACTATCTGATGTAATAAAATCAAATAAAAGAGAATGGATCCAAACAAAATAAAAACAAAACAAAACAAAACAATGCAAATGATACAGAACTTCAAAACAAGATAATAAGAAGTTAACAATGCCTACAATAATTTCTCTTGTTATCTTCAAAATAGCTATCAAGACCATCAGACATAGACATATAAAATTAACCAAACAATAGAAAAACTAAGTTGCTATTTTACTTCAGTTTTTACCCTTTCAGCAATTTCATGTGTGTCACTTCTAATTTCTACTATGTTTGTGTCTCCTGAACTTGTTCTGTGTGGTCTGGACGTCTGAGATTGTATTTTACTCCTGCATCTTGACATTTTCCTGTGTTCCTCTGAATCAGTCTATTGTATCCCAGGTGCTTCCTGCATTGGCTGCCAGTACATTGCTGCAGTGAGTCGGACTAGCACCTAGGTTACTTCAATTTGGGGCTGCTAGGGTGGTAGAGAGACTCAGGATGGTGGGTCACATATGCTTCTCTGATTTCAGTGGGGCCTCAGGGTGTGACTTCTTCTCCAGGTTGGTGCTGAGCATGCTGGATCTCACTGGGCCACTGGAACATTGCCTGGTGGCATTTCTTCTCTGGGCCTGCACTGGGCTCACCAAATCTCTCCAGGCTGTTGGTATGTGGCCTTGTGGTGTGGCTTCTTTTTATTAACTCCATTCGTTCACAGGTTTGGTTTAGCTCTGATATTTCTTTGCTGATTTTCTGTGTAGTTGATCTGTCTCTCTCTGACAATGGGATATTGAGGTCTCCCTTTATAATTGTGTTATTCCTTATTTGACTTTGCATGTCTATCAATAACTGTTTTATATATTTGAGTGCTCTTGTATTAGGTGCATTTGTATTTATGATTGTTATGGCATTTGTGCTGTCTCCTGCTTTCTCATCGGCCCTAATCAATCTTGTGTTATTATTCTTTGCTTCATCTTATAGCTGTTGGATTGATTTCTCAGGATCTCATTTTTGATTTATCTTTCATTTCCTGATCACTAGTAACAATTCTATCTTCAAGATTTGAAATTCTATCCTTTCCTTTGTTTAATTTGTTGCATATACTTTGAAAGAAAGGTTATATCCTGGATCTCTGTTTATATCTGTTTCATGGATTCCATTTCTCTCCTCTTTTGGGCATTTTTTGTTTCCATCTTTTTCTAAACTCATCTAAACTCTTATTACTGTCTTCTCTAATATCCTTGATTTTAAGCATCATTTCTTTTTGTACCTGAGAGATCAGTTTCTCTAGAGGAAAGAGGCCTCACTGGCATTCTTGCCAGCATACCTGTGGTTCTTTGTATGAAGAAGGTCTCACCAGCACTCTCATCAGCCCACTGAGGTCTTCTAGTTCAAGGAAAGGTTCCTCAAGGCTTCTGCTGACCCACTGAGGTCCTCTGCTGGGGGAGGGGAGGACTCATAAAGTTTTTGCTGACCCATGGCGGTATTGCAGGTGATAGAATGAATTGCTTATGCTCCTATGGGCTTTTGAGGTCATCTGGGTGAGGGTGAGGGATAGCCAAGGCTCCTCTCAACTGGTGAATTCCTCCACATTGGGAGGGAATAGGAGACTGAGCCTCTGCTTGTCTGCTGAGGTCATCCAGGTGTGGGAGAGGGACTGCATCTCCCATTTCCTAGGCTGTCCACTGAAGCTTTGGCTTCACTACCACAACTTTACACATAATGTTCCTAGTGATTTCCAACAAGGAACTCTGACCAGTGACATATTTCCTGATCTCCCAGGCCTCCCTCTGAAATCTAAGTGGAAGCCTCTATTACCCCAAAACTCTTGCATTCTGCATTGCCTGCACAATCAGTGTCATGTGAAAAATTATGAGTTCTGCTGCTAGCAGTAACAGAGTCCTTTTGGACCATTGCTTCTGAGTGCCTGGATGGATAAATACAATGAAATAAATCTTGGGAAACCAAATCCTTAGGTGGTCTTTCTCTGGCAGGGGGACCTAGTGACTACTTTCTCTAGTGGCTATTTCCTCAAATTAAAGGTTTACACATTTGTACCATTGAGCCTGCAGTGGGTGAGATTTCATTGTTGATATCTTTAGAAAAATCTTTAAAAACCATACCCTCCATAGTCCCAACTTTACTTGGGCTTCTGTCTAGACAAATGAAATTTTTCAAAATTTTTCAAATTTTTCAAAACCTACTTTGGTTTTTGTTCCCAGTTTTCCCTATGAATCTGACTGAAACCAGGTACAGGGACATCCCATCTTGCTTTTTCAGGCAAGTAATTCTCACTCTCACTGACAATATTGAACCAGGGATGAAAATGATAAAACAAAAAGCAACAGGCAATCTTAAAAACCCAGCTCAGCTGAAACAAGAATAGAAGACACTGAAATGGAGGACACTGGAAGTCACACAGATGAAATTTCCAATACAGGAAAGAAATAGAATGCATGAAAATAATTCAAAGAGATATTCATAAAATTAAAAATTTCATTGAAAGCTGGCAAAACTGCTTGAACAAAACTGAAGATAAACTTTCAGACCTTGAAGACAGAATCAAAGCTAGTAATCATGAAAGGAAAAAAACTCTTAAAAATAAGAGACCATGAAATGACAATTCAATAGCTTCAAGACAATGTAAAGAAAAACAATGTACAATTGACAGATGTCAATGAGAATGCAGGAGTAATGCAAATGAGATAAAAATATTTGCAGAGTAATACCAGAAAATTTACCAAGAATGGGAAAAGAATCTGAAATACAGATAAGTGAGGCATAACCAAAATAAATCTACACCCAGACATAATAATCAAGATCCTCAAAAATAAGCATAAAAACAGAATATTAAAAGCTGTTAGAGAAAAAATACAGATCACCTGTCAAGGAAGGCCCATTAGTGAAATGGCCAACTTCTCAACACAAAATTTCAAGTCAAAATAAGGTTGGAGTGAAGTATATAAAGCCCTGAAAGAAAATAACTTTCAACCTAGATTGATGTATCCTGCAAAACTCTTTCAGAATTAATGGAGAAATAAGATGCTTCCATGACTAAGAACAACTGAAGAAATTCATGCCACCAAACCAACCCTAGAAAATGTACTAAAAGATATTCTAGATAGAGATAAAAATGACCCCAATTTCCAGAACACCAACAGAAAGAAACCACCAATCAGGGCAAGCAGTTAAAGGAGAAAAGCAGAGAACTGACAACAGGAAAACAACATAATAAATATAAACCAATACATATCAGTTATAACAACCAATGTAAATGGCCTCAATTCACCCATTAAAAGAGATTGGTAGAATCGATCAAGAAACAAGACCCATCAATATGTTGCATACAAGAAGCAAATCTAACTCAGAAAGAAACTTATAGACTGAAAGTCAAGGGGTAGCAAACAATATTCAATATAACAGGAACCCAGAAAACCAGAGGTAGTTACTCCATTTGCAGACAATGTAAATGTCAAACCAAAAATGATCAAAAGTGTTAAAGAAGATTGCTTCATACTTTGTTAGGGGAAAAATTCAAGAGAAAGAGATAAGAATCATATATATATTCACAACAAATATGAAAGCACCCAACTATATAAGATAAATACTAACAGATATGATAAATCAAATATGCAATAACACACTTGTAATGGAGGCTTTAATATATCATTGTCACAAAGAGATAGATCAACTGTGCAAAAACTTAGAAAAGCAATAATAGAACTGAATCAAACCTGTGAACAAATGGACTTACTAGATGTTTACAGAATGTTTCATCCAACAACATCAAAATACTCATTCTTCTCAGCTGGGATGTTTTCTAAAATAGACCACATATTAGTCCATAGAACATGTTTAAGTAAATGCAAAGCAATTGAAATTATTCCATGCATATTATCTGACCGTAGTGCACTGAAACTGGAAACTAACAGCACTGAAACTGGAAATTAATGGCAAAAGGAACATCAAAAAGTACATAAGCACATAAAAATTAAATAACAGCCTCCTGAACAACCAATGGGTCAGAGTAGAAATTAAAGAAGTTAAAAAACATCTACGACTCAATGAAAATGCAGATCCAATATACCAGAACCTGTGGAATGCAATGAAAGTGGTCCTAAGAGGGAAATATATAGCAATGAATACTCACATCAGGAAAATAGGACAAACAAAAATAAACAACCTAATGCACACCTCAAGCTTCTAGAAAAAGTAAAAAACGAAACTCATAGAAGCGAGGAAATTATAAAGATCTGAGCAGAAATTAATGCAATTGAGACAAACAAAGCAATACAAAGAATTAACAAGTGTAAGAGTTGGTTCTTTGAACGAATAAACAAAATTGAGAAACCACTGGCCAACTTTATCAAGAGAAGGAAACAAAAACTCAAATTCATGCAGTGAGAAATTAAAAGGGTGAAATTACTATAGATTTTGTGGAAATTCAGAAGCTCATCAATATGTACATTTAAAATCTCTACTCACATAGGTTGGAAAACACAGAAGAAATGGAAAGATTCCTAGAAATGTATGAATTACCAAAGCTAAATCAAGAAGATGTAAAAATTTTGAATAACTCAGTATCAGTTACTGAAATTGAAAACATAATTAAAAATGACTACTGTGATCCATATAGCTCTTGAGGTTCTTGGGGTGAAGGACCAATGAAAGATGACAAAATAAAGAAGAGACAAATCTGGGGTCAGGTGGAGCCTTACTCTCTTGGTGGGAAGAAAGGAACCATCCCTTCACTGTAGGGGCCTTTATTTATACATTATAGCAACTTACTGCCATAGAACGTCCTGTTGTCCTAGCAACCAACTGTTCGGATTGTCTTGGGGCTAAGTGTTCTCTGGGCTGAAGCAGTTTCTTCACATGGTTTACCCTAGGTGCTCTTTGTTCTTGGGATGGCCATGCCACAGCCTTACATGTGTGGTCAATTTCTAGCTTCAGTGGCTCCCAACAATTTACCAACAAAGAAAGCTCAGGTCCTAATGGATTAATGGCTGAATTGTACAAGAAATTTAGAGAAGATTTAATGCCAATATTCCTCAAATTCTTCAATGAAATCAAAAGGGAAGCAATTCTCCCTAACTCATTCCTGGAGGCAAGTATTACTCCGATACCAAAACCAGAGAAAGACCCAACCAAAAAAGGAGAACTACAGGCCAGTCTCCATTATGAGAATATAGGTGCAAAAATTTTCAATAAAATAGTGGCAAGCAGAGTGCAGCAAATCATCAAAATTATACACCATGACCAAGTGGGATTCATCCCAGGAATACAGAGATGATTCAACATACTAAAGCAAGAAGTGTAAAAACCACATCAACAGAGACAAAGACAAAACCATGATTATTTCAATAAAAACCAAAAAAGGTTTTGATAAACTCACTCATTAATAATAAAAATCCTGCAAAAATTGGAATAGATAGTCTCTATATCAATCTGATAAAAGCCATCTATAGCAAACCAACAGCCAACAACATACTAAATGGAAAATAATTGAAAACTTTCAACCTAAAATCAGGAACAAGAAAAGGATGTCCACTATCACCACTCCTATTCAATATAATTCTGGAAACATTAGCTAGAGCAATTAGTCAAGAGAGAGAAATAAAAGTAATAAGGGTAAGAAAGAAAGAAGTTAAATTATCATTATTTGCAGATGACACAATACTCTACATAGAAGACCTCAAAAACTCCACCAAAAGACTCCTAGAGTTAATAAGCAAATTCAGCAGTGTAGATCAATACAAAGCCAGCAGTCAAAAATCAATTATATCCTTGTACAGAAACTGAGGAATAAATTATGGAAATAATACCTTTCACAATAGCATCCAAAAAATGAAATACTTATGAATCAATATAACACAAAGAATATAAAAGATATATACATTGAAAATGACAGAACTCTGGAAAAGGAGATTGTAGAGGGTATCAGAAAATGGAAAGATATCTCTTGCTCTTGGATAGGGAGAACCAACCTTGAGTAAATGGCCATACTCCTACAACTGTTATACAAATTTAATGTAATCCAGATCAAAATACCATTTGCATACCTCACCGATCTAGAAAAAATATTCCTAAAATTCATATGGAGCCATAAGAGACCTAGAACAGTAAAGGCAATCCAGGGGAAAAAAAAGGCAAGGCAGGAGGCATCATAATCCCTGACTTGAAATTCTACTACAAAGTTACTGTGATAAAATCAGCTTGATTGTGACATAAAAACAGACTTGAGGATCAATGCAACAGATTTGAAGATGTAGACACAACTACAAAGACACTCAGCCATCTTATCTTTGACAAAGTAGTCAAATATGCTCACTGGAAGAAAGCCTTTTTAATAAATGATGCTGGAAAACTGGCTTTCCACATGCTGAAAACTAAAACTGGACACATGTCTATCACCATGTACTAAACTAAAGTCAAAATGGATCAGAGATCTAAATATTAAAACAGAAACTCTAAATCTACTGGATGAAAATGAAGGTAGAAATCTTGAAGACGTAAATGTAGGCAAAGAGTTCATGAATAAAACAAACTCTACTGGAAATCCTTTAAAGACTCAACAACTGGGATCTCATCTTATTAAAAAGCTTTTGCACATCAAAAGAAATCACCAATAGAGTGAAAAAAACCCCACAGAATGAAAAAAACTGTCCCTCAGACAAATGACTTCTATCTAGCAAATATAAAGAATTGAAAAACATCAGGCCTCTCAAACTCAAAGACTCAATCCAAAATGTTTGTAAAAGTGTATGTGATGAACACATACTTCTCAGATGAAGAAATAAAAATGGTAAATAAATACATGAAGAAACATTCAATATGACCGGTCATTCAAGAAATGTAAATTAAAAAAACACTGATATTCTATCTCACTCCAGAATGATGGCTGTCATCATGAAATCAACCAATACCAAATGTTGGTGGGGCTGTGTGGAAAAAAGGAACACTTCTCCATTGTTGGTGGAAGTGTAGACTGGTGCAACTACTGTGGAAATCAGTGTGGAGATGCGTCAAAAAACTCGGATTGGAGTTCTTATTCAATCCATCTATTCCCCTTCTGAAAGAATTTTCTCAGAAGAATTGAAAATATGCCATAGTGATATATGTGCACCCTTTTTTGTAGGAGCACACTTTGTAATAACTAAATTTTGGAAATAGCCCATCAACTGAGGAATGGATAAAAAGGTATGGTGTTTTTATACAGTGGAATATTACTCAGCTATAAAAAGGATGATCTTGAAACTTTTATAGGTAAATGCATGCAACTTGAGACCATACTTATAAGTGATATGAATCAGACTTTCATGTGTATAATAGTCTCCCTAGTGTAAAAACAAGAAAGAGAAAATAAGATTAAAAAATATACAATAGATATTATGAAAATGAAAGAGAAAAAAAGTGCTCTAAAGGAAAGAACAACACAACTGTGGAAAGGAACAAGTAAAAAAGGGTAAAGATTATATGTACATATGTATATGCATATATATGTGTGTATGTATAAAGACGCAAGGTAGGTAATTGTACTATTAATCTCTGTTAGTTCATTAAAATGAACAGTTTGTGTTTTCATTGATTGTTTCATATTTTCATTCCTAAATCTTGTAATCTGAACAACTACTCTGAAGACAGCAGAATGCAATATATTAACATGTTAATTTCTGATTATTTTGTTTTGAAATTCTGTATCACTTTTATCTTGTTTTTAATATAAAAAAGAAATGAGAGATGCTGGAACATATTTCAAAAAATATCATAAGTAGTAAGTGGGGCCTGTGCAAGAGAAATCATGCGGTCTGCAACTGACAAAGCCATAGGGCAAAGCTATGCAACACTCTGGAACTTACAGCTCTTCACCATGTGTCCCAGATGATAGAAATGGAGCTATGAAGTTTTATGTTTGCTGTGTTAAATTATTTTCTTGTTTTGGTTTGATTTTTTTTCTCTCTCTTTATTACTTCCATATAGGCATGGTGATAGTTACCTTAGGGCATTGTATCTTGGGATTCTGTGCAATGGGACTTTTACAAAGATTCATAGTTGAGTTACTTTGAGTCCCAGGAGAAATTTAGGACTTCTAGTTTTGAGCAATGCTTTAACAGTTGAGACTTTGGGGGAGGGATTAAAGCTTTTTTCATTTTAACAGAATGGTTTCATCATACTTGGCAGGATTACAAATTGATTATCACATTTACTTGGAGATTTATAAGGCTTAATGTGATGTGATTAATGGCAAGTTGACAAGGGGTATATTTTTGCCAGTTAATCTTGACTAACAACTTGAATAAAATTGGAACTTGTAGAGAGGTGATTTGATTGTGAAGGTATTTACTACACTTATAGGTTCAAAGCAGAATAAGGTACTAGGAGATGGTGTCTAGGAGGAGGATGTAGGTGACGGAGCATGACTTTACATGTTACATCTGGTCCTTAGTTCCTTCCTCCCTGGATTTTCCCAACCTTGTCAGCTTCTCTGGTGTCTTGAGTTGAGCAGGTTTCTTCCACCATGTGCTCCCACAGTAATTTATTTATCTTGCAACCAACTTCTATGGACTGAACACTCTGAAACTATGAAACTGTGAGCCAAAATAAGACCTTCCTCTTTTAAGTTGTGTATGTTGGATATTTTTCATGACGATGGAGGTTTTTATCATTATTCATGTTTGTGCTTAGTAAACAACCTACAATTTCACATTTCAGTTTTTAAGACTCAGAAAATAATTATAAATTATCTTTTAGGACTAGTAGGAATTTAAATCTTGCACAAATAAAGAAGACCTACCAAGGACAAAAACAAAGCAAGACTGAATGCCAGCAGGGCAAACATCAAATCTTCTACCACTATGTCAAACATCTAGGGCACATGGTAGTAAGATATAAGCTCCAAAGGGCTTCAACAATCACAAACCTATGGCCTTACAAGTGGAGCCCAGAAGGCCTCAGAGGCCTTCCTTTGAAATATGGGTGGACACATCCATGACCCCTTAACTTGTACTTTTTGCATCTGTAAAACAAGCAGTATGCAGTCTGCTGCCAGCTCCAGCTATAGGCAGATTCCTTTGGACAATGCCTACAGTAGCTTTTGAATGCCTGAATGACTGATCATGATGAATTGAATTCTGGGGAACCAATTCCCTAATCAATCCTTCTTTGGGGAGCTGGGGATTGGCTCCCTTCTCAAATGAAAGTATTGTGCCATCACCCCCTACAGTTGCAATGGGTGAAGTCTTACTAATTCCTGAGACACCCAGGAGGAATCTTGCTTCTTTCCTAGCTTCATGCATTTCATTCCTTTTTAACAGTGCTAGTCTTTCCAACAATCACACTTTCTTTGTTCCTAACCTTACATATAGTTTTCTTTTGTGGCTAAAATTTAAGCTTGACAATTCTGTCCACTATGTATTTTGCTTCTAATTGTCACTAGAAGTCTGGCTAGAAGCAGCCAGCAGTACCCATGCCACAGCCTGAATGTTGATCTGCCTTGAATTGTCCTCTGCCACATCAATTAGTGTGTCACCTTTAAGTCAGTCTCTCACAAAGCCTCGGGACAGAAAAAACATAGACAAAATTTTTGTCAATATGTAACATGCATGGCCTCTACCGCAATTCCAAA
>PVJX010024468.1:0-28057 GCA_004027295.1 Dolichotis patagonum
ATCCAAGCAGAGTGGTGAGAATAATGTAAATTTTAAATCTTGTTACCCCATTAGCAGTATCCTCTGCCTTCATTTTTTTGACAATTCCTCCCCTTTCTCTGCCATAGGGTGCGCTGCTTGTTTTGGGTCCCACTGCCTCCCTATAAAGAGCATCTCAATGGACCCTATTTCCTGATCTACTCTGACTATGTCTAGTTTTAAAACATTTTCTTCTCCCTAAAAAGAAACCCAATAGCCATTAGTCTTCAATGTTTATACCCTCTTCCCTCTTTCCACCCAGTAGCCAGTCTTTTTGTTTCTCTTGTTTTGCCTATTCTAGATATTTCTCATAAATGGAATCATATACAACATGTAGTCTTTTGTGACTGACTTCTTTCACTTAGTGTAATGTTTTCAAGGTACATCCATGTTATAGCATATATCTGTACTTCATTCCTCCTTATGGTCGAATAGTTTTAAATTGTGTGGGCATATTACATTGTGTTCATTTCTCTGTACATTTGGCTAATTTCTACCTTTTGGCTATTATGAATATGCTCCTATGAATGCTAGTATACAAGTTTTTATGTGGACACATTTTCCTTTCTCTATTCCTAGGAGTAGAATGGTTGGGCATATGGTAACACTGTGTATAGCTTTTTGAGGAACTGCCAAACTCTTTTTTTCCATAGTGACACCATTTACATTCTCACCAGCAGCGTATGAGGATTCCATTATCTTTATATGCTTAAAACACTTATTACTGTGTTTTTTTGTTATATTTGTCCATATTGGTGTGAAGTGACATCCATTATGGTTGAATTGCATTTCCCTAATGTCTAGTGATATTATATGGTATTTTTTTCATATCATTTTAAGAGAAATATCTATTCATCTTCTTTGTCCTTATTGTGTGTGTATGTGTGTATGAACATGTGTGTGTATATGTGTATTGTGTAGTTCTGGGGCTTGAACCCAGGGGCCTACTCTCAGAGATGTAGCCCTACTCTGTTTATTTTTATTTTTTTTTATCATGAGACAGTGTCTTGCTAAGTTCTCAAACATGCAATCCCCTGCCCCAGCCATACTGTTAGCTAGGATGATAGGCATGCACCACTGCATCTGGCTCTTTTGTCTATTTTTAAATTTGATTATATTTGTTATTGTGTTGTAGGTGTTATTTATGCATTGTGATAACATTGAGCATGTTTAGGGTTGTATGGCCTTAGATCTTGTTTATATTTTTTGAATACAGACCTTTATGATATAAATGGTTTTTAAAAACTATTCTCTCATTTGGGTTATCTTTTCACTTTTTTTTTGTACTGGGGCTTGAACTCATGATCTCGCTCCTGCCCAGCAGGCACTTGTACCACTGAGCTAAATCCCTGGTCCAGTCTCTTCATTTTCTTGATGGCATCCTTCACAATACAAACATTTTAAATTTTGATGATACCAAGTTACATATTTTTTATTGCTTATATTTTTTTCATAGCTTTAGAAGCCATTGCATGGTCCAAGGTTACAAAGATTATTTATCCTTATGTTTTCTTCTGAGTTTTGTAGATTTACTGTGTGCATTTAGGTCTTTGACCCATTTTGAACTAATTTTTATGTATGATGTGTGGTAAGGCCAAACTGTATTCTTTTGCTTGTGGATAACCAGTTGTCTCAGCATTTGTGTTGATTTGTTTAACCTCTTTATATCTGTTCTACTCGTGTTTTCCTCCCCCAAAATATTTTAAGTTCACCTACTGCCTAGATAGAAGTAAAGCTGTTTCATTTATTTTTCTCTCCTCATTTTTAGTTGCAGTTTTTTGTATTATCACAAAATGCAACAATTTTACATTAATCTTTTGCCTAGTTTTGTTGTTGTTTTTGAGGCAGAGTCTTGCAATGTAGTTCAGGCTGGCCTTGAATTCATTGCGATGCTCCAGATACAACCTCCTGATTGCTGAGCCAAGCCTGCCTGAACCTACATATTTTAAATGCTCATTATCAGTTGTTTTGCTGACTTCTCTTAGTCATTGTTTGGTTGGGTGAAGCTCAGCCTCTAGTAAACTTCTCAGAAAGGACTAGGAAGTACCAAAGTCCCTGCATTCTTCAATACCAAAAACTCTTTTTCTGTCACTGTGGTATTTGCAGGATATCTTGGTTAATATAAAATCCTTGGTTCACACTTCCTTTCACCGAACTCTATTTTCAAAATGTTGTTATTCATCTTGTTTTATATTTTAGTTTTGAGAAAGTGCACACTGATCTAATTTCTAATTTTATGTTATTTTTTCGTTTTAATCTTTTGTTGTTGTTGTTTGAAGTCTTACTAAGTAGTTCAGCCTGGTGTTGAACTCACTGTGTATCCCAGGCTAGTCTGAAACTCACTGTGATCCTCCTGCCTCAACTAACCGAGTGCAAGGAATACAGACGTATGCCACCATGCTCAGCATATTTTTTTTTGGCCTGAACATCTTGAAGGTTTTATCTTTGAAATAAAAGTTTTTACTAGGCTATATTTCAGAGTTGATTGTTCTAAATTCATATTCTTTAGGTAGGTACCCAGTGTACTCTCCAATGTGTAGATTAGTATATTTCAACTATTTTTCCATTTCTAGAATGTTTTCTTCAAATATAGTTTTAAAAATTAGCTCAATTCTATTTGATTTTTTCTTCAGGGAATATAGTAGTGCAAATATTACCTTTTTTTCCAATCTCCTATTTCTAATAGTTTGTCTGACACTTTTTCTCTCTTCCTCCTTCTGCATTGTCATTTTTATTTTTTGGTTGTTCTCCTGCTTTCTTTCAACATACTTTAATAACTTTTCATTTGATTTTACTCTTCTTTGAGTACTTTGTAATTTTTTTTTCACTTTTTTGAGATAATTTAGTCTTTTTCTCTCATTTTTCCCTGAATTCAGTTTTTAATTTTCATTTCTTCTTGGATTTGTTTGTGTGAGTTTTGGTCTATTTTTCTGAGGTGGGGAGGGAGAGGGGGAAGCAGGGAGCAAGAAAGAAGGATTACAAACAAACAGGGTTTTGCTATGCTGTTCAAATTGGTCTCAAACTCTTAGACTCAAGTGATCCTTTTGCCTCTTGATTGCTGGGGCTACAGACACTTGGCACCATACTCAGCCTGGTGTATTTTTGTTCTTAGTGTTTAATTTCTAAATCAGTGTGGTTTTTATAATAGTCACAAATGATTTAGAGTATACATTATTTAAGTTTCTTTGGAATATAATTCTGCTTCATGGTATTTTGGAAAGTAATTTTCCACAAGTGAGATTTTTTTTTTGAGGCAAGGTTTCACTAAGTCACTTAATTGCCCTGGCTGCGCTGAAACTTGGCTATGCTTCTGCCTCAGCCTCTTAGAATGTGGGGATTACAGGTGTGTGCTATCATTCCCAGATGAGAAATTATTTTTCTGCTTTCTTGCCAATATGTGGGTACCATCTAACTTGAAAATTTTTCCAAATATCACAAGTATGAGGCACTTTCTCTTCATTATATTTCCTGAACTCCTAGTAGGGTCGAGTATCTTTTTATATGGTTTATTGGACATTTCTGTTTCCTCTTTGTTGAAAACTAGAAAGGTGGAACTGCCATTTCCAAGATGGAGCAGACTGAGGAAGAACAGAGTTTGTAGGGAGATCAGGTGTTTACTCTTGGATGTGTTTACAGCATCCAGCGTGCTGTTAGATATGCAAGACTGGAGTACAGAGGAGAGATGAAGGCTAGAGATATACTTTTGGGGGGTTACTATTATTTAAAGCTGGGAGACTGAATGAAAGTATACTAGGAAGAGTGTAGACAGTGATAGGTCTAAAGGCTGAACTCACTAGAGGATTGTGTTCATTAAAAGGGTTTGGTTCGTGAATAGAGGAAATGAAGAGAAACCACCAAAAGAGGCAGAAGGAATTTTTATGGAGGTAGGAGGAAAAACAAATGTGGTATTCTGCAATCCAAGAAGAGAAAGTGGTTCTAGGAGGGAAGTGTATCAAATGTTACTAGTAGGCCAAGAAAGGAAAACAGAAAAAGGAGGACAGTTGACCATTGGATTTGGCATCATGGACTTCATTAGTGATCTCTTGGCTAGCGCAGTGTGGTGTGGTGGTAGGATGGAAAGCCAGTAGGTAAAAGATCAAGCAAGAAAAGGATGAGAAAAATTAATGATAATAACTTGGCTTATAGGCAGCCCTTTTGAAGAATTTAGTTGTCAATGGAAAAGTAGTGTAGTAGTTCTAGGGCACGAGTTATAGTTTTAGAGGGATGGAAAAAATATACATGGTTACATGGTGACAGAAAGTATCTAATGGACAGGAGAAATTCACATTATGGAGGCTAGGGGAAATTCCGAGAGCAGAGTCCTTAGGGTGGGTAAGGGACTATATCCAATGCAGGCCTGGTAAGATTGACCTGTGTGTGTGTGCATGAGAGAGGGAGACAGACAGACGGACAGACAGGGTGCTAGGAATTGAACTGAAGTCCTTCATTCTAAGCTATATACTCAGCCCTTTTTTATTTTTCATTGTGAGACAGGCTTTCACTAAGTTGCCTGGGCTGGACTTGAATTTGTGATACTCCTTCCTCAGGTTCTCAGAGTGCTAGGATTACAGGTTTGTGTCACTAGGCCCAGCTTGTCTCTTTTACTAGTAGCACCCTCCTGGGAATAGATGAACTTGCTATCCAGACATCTCCTTTCTATGTTCAGAAGCAGACAGATTCATTCACTGCTCTTGACCATTTACAGTTCACTCTGAAGTAGCAATATAATTGAATTTGTCTTCCATTACTGACATCTACTCCATAGTTACAAATCCTACTGATTTCAGTCTTTCCTTTCCATTTCTCTTAAAGCTCTGGTCCCTTTCACTAATTTTCTGGTAAAAAGTTAGTTTAAATCAGTTATCAGAAAATTTTCTGTAAAAGGCCAAATAGTAAATATTTTATACCTCATAGGCCATGTATAATCTCTGTTGTGGCTTCTCCTTTATCTTCATCTTTTTCCCTAATGTTAAGTGAAATAAATCAGACATAGAAGGTTAGCTATCACATGATTCCTCTTATGAGAGAAACCCAATATATAAGTAATTTAAAGAACAAAATAAAAAATGAAAGAAACAAAAAGATAGACTTTGGGGAGATGAGGAGGAGACCTGAGAACAGGAGGAGATGGAAGGGAAAGGGAAGGAGAAGTAAAAAGATCAAGATGTAATATGTATGTGTACCAGTACTCCATGATGACTATAATTTTTATGTATCAGAAACATATATCAATAAAAACATTTAAAAATTTAAAAACCATTCATAGTTCAGACTGTATATTTACATTGACCCTCCTTTCTTAAGCCTCTGAACCAGTATTTCTATCTGCTGATGCATACCGAGTAATTGCTAAGTGAACTTTTTAAAAATATAGCTTTATTGAGTTATAATTTATGGTTTTAAAGTGTATTACTCAGTGACATTCAGGGTTACAGAGTTGTGCAATCATTTTCATAATATCTGATAATTTTAGAATAGTTTCATCACACCAAAGCTAATCTTTTTTATTGTTTGTTTTGTTTTTGCAGCTGAAGTATAATTTATGTGCCATAAAACACCCTTCTTAAGTGTATAGTTTGAATGTTTATAAAGTTAACTTTAACAACCAAAAGAAAACATTTTTGGGAATACTTTCATCACATGCACTGTATATTACTTTGCAAACATTTTCTCTCAGTTTGATTTACACTTCCTCTATCCCCTAAACTAGTGGTTCACGTGTCCTTGGACCAACCATAACCACATCACCTGGGAACTTGTTGGATCTGGGGCCTGCCCTGGGGTAGGGCCCAGAAATCTGTGTTTTGACAAGCTCTCCAGGTAATTTCAGTGTTCGCTGAATTTGAGGATCACTGCTCTGATGTGTAGAATTGCTGAGCTATAGGATATTGGCATGTTCAACTTTATTGAGTTCAATACTGCTAACCAACTGGTTACACTCATATATTCAACTACTGCTACCCAACTGGTTATACTCATATATATTCAACTAGCAGTATATGAAAGTTTCTGTTGTTCTGCACCCTTGCCAACACTCCAGAATATGCAATTTATATCATTGTTCTTGTCATCTGGGGAGTGTAAAAGGAGTATAATCTTAATTTGAATTTTCCCAATTATTAATAAGATTGAATATCTCACACATTCTTACGTTAAATTTTGTGTTCTGTAATATGCTATTTGAAATCTTTTGCCCATTGGAGTAAATAAACATAATGCATTGAAGTAACTGTTGAACAAACAGAATTCCTGAGGAAGAGAAGCTTAGAGAGAGGAATCAAGGAAAGATTCCTAGGGGAGATAATAATCAGTCAGTTCTAAAAGAACAGGAATTTGTTAGAGAAAAGGCCACCTATGTTTTAGAACCAGAAGATCTGATCAGGTAAAGCAAGTAGTGTGGTGTGATAGTTTGGTAGGATATGTAGAAAAGAAGAGACACGTAAAACTAGGAAAAATGTAGAAAAAGCAACTAGATGTATACATATTAAATTTATTTTATCTTTTACTGATTGGCAATTGGGTTATAATCAATTTGGCAGGGTTGTTTTTCCTTTCCTATTATAAACAAAACTGATATAAACATCTTAATATATATATATATATATATATATATATATATAAAACTGGTTTTTTTCCTTTTATAGTATTTTCTTAATAAGTTTAACTGAAATTACTAGATTAAAGGAAAGAACGTATGGTTAGTTTAATACTTTCTTGCCTGTTCCAAGGTTAAATTCCATTAGTAATTAAGGAAATGTAAACCAAAACCTCAACATGATACCATGTCATCATATTCACCTCTGTGGCACTGCTGGTAGTTATAGCCCTCAAGGTTTTTGTCTTGAACTGCCTTTGATCACTCTATGTGGCTCTCCTCAGACTTTCCATGTTCCTGGCATCTTCAGCTTTCTGGGGTCTCTACTGAATTTTTGGATTCACACTCAGAGCTTCACACACTGCCCTCTCAGGAGCAAAATGCCTGGCCTCTTAAGCTTCCTTCTGATATCTTGGTGGAAGCCTTCCTGACCTCACAACTCTTGCATTCTGCATGTGCCTAAAACCAGCACCATGTGGATGATGCCTCGGTCTGGCACTAACTTGAATAATAACAGCCCTTTTGCATCTTGCTGGTGGTTGTAGAAGCCTCTTGAGTGTTCAATGACTGAGTATGGTGAACTGAATTCTGAGGAATCCACTTCCCTAGGCTGCTGTCATTCTGGAGCATGGCATTCAGGAGCATGCCCTGAGGCTCTCTTCTCAAAGCAAAGTCTTTTACTTTTTCATATTTGAGTCTACAAAGGATGGGGTCTTTTAGATTCCTTCAGTGGCCTCAGGGTATCCTTTATATTGTCTAGATCCAGAGCACTTGGCTTTTTGGTAATACTGACCTCTACTTCATCTTTGCAGGATCTAGCGTTATTGGATCTTCATATCTGGCCAAGCTCAAAACTTAAAATCATTCAGCTGTATCTTTTGCTCTTGATTCTCAATGTAGAGTTGGCTAGAAGCCCCAAACTGTACTCAAGCCACAGCCTGAATGTTTGGCTGCCTTGAAATTTCCTCTGCTAGATTAATTAGTCCACCATTCTTTTCTTGGTCTCCAGCAAAGACCCAGGATGCGAGCAAAATGCAGACAGTTTTTCTGCCGATCATAACTACTGATGGAGTCCTTCTTCCCATATGAAACTTCTTTTTTTTTGTACTGGGAATTGAACTCATGACCTCACACTTGCCAAGCAGGCACTTGTGCCACTGAGCTAAGCCCCCAGTGAAATAAAACTTCTTGAGCCTGCATTACTGTCAACATTCTGATCCTCTGAACTCCAACCACAATCTACCACCAAACTTGGCTCACAGCATTCTAGGGTTGCTTCTCCAGTCGGCATCTGCAAATCTTTCCAAACTTTCCCACAAGTCAGTTTCAAAGGCTCTAAACCACATGGTCAGGTAACATCACAGGAATGACCCCAATTGTACCAAAATCTATCTTTCTCATTGCTGAGACAGTACTTGACACCCACAAGTTAAAAGAGAAGAGGTTTATTTGTAGAGATTTTGGTCCATAGTCTGGCTCCAAGACAGGATGGCATAGCAGAGGGGCATGGCAGAGGAAAAACAGCTCATGTCATAGCAGATAGGAAGCAGAGAGAGAGAGCAAAGGAAGAAGGAGAAATATGGACCCTTCCAGACCACACCCACAGTAGCCCTCCTCCTCCAACCAGCTTTCAGTTCCCAACATCACATTTTTGTAAACTCATCAGCAGACTAATCCCCTGATGAGAATACCATGCCCCCATTATTCAATCACCTCCAGAAAGTCTAACTTGAGAGCACATGCAGCTTTGGGGAGAACATCTAGGTATAAACCATAGCCGAGACTGTATAACTGACAATTCATGGACCAATGGCAATAATTTTCAAAGCTACCAGGGATTTAGAACCAGTAAGTTAGGGACTACTTAATTATAGTATCATCCTGAGATACTACTGAGATACAAGTAATAGTTGTATAGAAGTTTATATCCTAATTATATATTTTTAAAATTTAGTCTTTGAAACTATCAGTTTTTCAAGAATACCTAAAATACTTACTTTTAAAATTTACTTATTTGGGTTGACGGATGTAGCTTAGCAGTAGAACATATAACTAGCATGTGTGGGGACCTGCATTTGGATCCCAGCACCAAAAAAATTTGATGTTATTTGTTTAGCACAAAATCAGAAACAAAGTAAATGTCTAGTAATGCTTAAATTTTCAGTAAATTTGATGAAAAGTTAGACAATAATTGACTCATAATTAGGAATTATAATTTTTATAATCTATTAATTTGAAAAACAGGATGTTCTATTACTGTATCCCTAATATTCTGACTATAATTACATGAAGAATTTATGGTCGTGGCAAAAACCAGGAAGACAGTAATAGTTTCATTCAGATAAAGTAATTCTGGGTACTTTTCCCTCTTTTCAGAATACTTATTTAGCAGTTGTTACCTTCATTGCCCAAAAATAAGACCTAGCTGGAAAATAGCCTTGAAAACCAGAGATCAAAAATGCCAGCCCCAGTCAGTCCATGCTTGTCTTACTACCATCACTATTCTTTTGCTTGGTGACTGCTCTATAAGGCAGGTAAGGCAAGGATAAGCTGATTTGGGCTGACATTTTTTACCTCCAGTTATCAAGGCTATTTTCTAGCTAAGTCTTGTTTTCAGGGAAATACGTGTGTGTCAGATACCAGTAAGTTCTTTTTGTGATTTAATTCAGGGGTCATCAAAATATAGTGCATTTATCCTACCAGGCCTATTTTTCTTTGACTGTTTAGCTAAAAATTGTTTTTAGATTTTTATTTTTAAATTTTTAATAATATAAAATACATTAAGGAAATGCTTGCATTCTTTTTTTGGGCCAAGTTTTTGAAATCTGATGTATATTTTATACTTACACCCCATCTCAAAGTGGTCTCACCATGTTTTTTTACATTTTTAGAGGGTTATTTTTTTAAAAGAAGGAATAGTTTTGATGGAAACCATAAATGGCCTAAAAACCTAAAACAGTTGTAGTATGGTCCATCAGAGAAAAAATTTCTGATACGTGATTTTATTCATTTTGTCTTGACAGCATTCCAGTAAGGTAGGTTGTATCACTAAAATCCCCATTTTACGGATGGGAAAATAAGGCACAAAGGGGTTAATTACCTTTCTCTTGGTAGAATTCACTGTGTTTTAGAGTTCACTGTGTTTGGAGATTTTCTACAAACTTGTTAATATTGTGTTTCTTTGTAGTATAAAAAGTGCATAGTGCCTCAGATGTCAAAGGATGGCGTGGTCACGATCTCGATCCCCTGGGTGGAAAAACAGGTGAGCAGTTCATACTTTAGCAGAGTAAGCTTGAATTTGGAATGTGCTATGACTTTGAAATTCATCACTACTAGTAAAAAAACTATTTGAAATAGGTGCATGGTACCTGGTTATTTACAGTGGAGGTCATGGTAGAGGTTGTATTTCTGCATTCTAACAACGGACTGCTTTATTTAATTATGACTAGCAACTAGAATTTGTTTCTAATAAAAAGAAATACAATAACTGTAGCAAGAGGGTGAGAAACATCTTTCAGAGTATTATAGTGTTTAAATTAGTGCGTGGTTTAGAGCTCTTCAATATGTATTTCATTTCATTTTATATTTTTCATGATCAATATTTTTGAAGAAAGAGTTAGAAAATAAGGGATTTCCTATTTCTTAATCATGGCACAATAATAGTCTTGAGTAGTTCAGATGTAGTTTCATTCTCCTCTTTTCTAATGGGTGGTGTCAATACTGTATGTAATTAAGTTGAAGCACTACCAGTTTTTGTTGTACACCTGCTATAAGGCAAATATCCTGACTTTCCTGGCCTTAGCAAGCACACAGTCTGGCTGGGGAGATTGCGAACTATGACAGCAGGAGAAATGCACTGCTACAGATTGGGGCAAAGCATTCTGGATCTATAGAGAGGAAATAATTCTGCTTTTGCAGGGGAAAAATTTTTAAGACAAGAAAAAAATTTTGGCCCAACCTTTATGGATGGGTAAATTTTCTGACAGCAGAAAGAGTAAAAAAGTATTGTAGTTAAGAGCAAAGACTCAGAGCTGTAAATATGACTAGTTTGTGTTAGGACTTATAGTGACCACAGTTACATACACAAAAAACAAACCAAGGTCCTCATGGTAATTTATCTTGGCCACTATGCTTGTTCATTTTGATAATGCAGTGACTAATCAATCAGTTCCTCAGCAGTTTTCATTTTGTAATTCACAAGACCAAACTTTAATGAGAAGACTTCAGAAATAAAAAGAGGATGTAATGAAGCAAATGATTTAAACACGGAAGGTATCATAGAGGTCATTTTGTTTCATCTTTTTGTTAGGGTCTGGTGAGAGGTACAATAGAACCTTCCAAGTTTAGTGCCAGATTTCTGGATTCCTTCTCAGGTTTCTTGGTCAAGGAAAACATTTTAACCTACTTGCAATCTAACTCAGCCTGCTACAAAGCACTCCTGGGTCAGAGACAAGGCCTTTATTACTCTTAGAATAGCAGGCAACTTGATCTTCATATTCTTGCTTTCCCCCTGCCCTCTAAGGGCCAGCACTGCAGGAGAGCTGGCTGGGTGGATGTTGCAACGTAGTAGGATTGTAACACAGCTGAGGAACCTGAGTCCCTATGAGGAGCTGTACACAAATCATCCCAGTCTTTGCCTTGGAGGAAACATTGTCTTGTTATCCTGGGCAGCAAACAACTGGGCAGCAAACAAATCTACTCTCTGTCCCTAAGGGAGACCCTGTCTATTTCCAAGGCTGTTTGGCTTGCTACAAAACCTGTTGGTGCCTGCACTTGGAAGGCATGCAGAACTCAGGAGACTGTGGTGAACTGTCTCCCAAAAGACTCTGGATCTAGGACAGTGGTGGCAAACCTGTGGTTTGTGTGCCATAGCTGGCACACAGAGCCCTCTCTGTTGGCATGTGAGCCAAGAAGCCCCAACAGCTGAGCATCAGGTAACAGTTATTTTTTCTAAACTAAGACCACAGTGTTCAGGTTTAATTGCAGTGTTGGTACTTTGTGATAATTGAGTTTTGGTTGGCAGTTTGGGCACTTAGTCTCTAAAAGGTTCGCCGTCACTGCTTTAGGATCACCACAAATGATGGCACCAATCCATCAAACTTCTCCAGAAAAATGGAGTGCTGTGCAATAAAATATGTTATAAAATATAACATCAGTACAGTTTTTAATGTAAAGATTAAAGTAAGATCTTGGGTATTTCATCCAGTCTGGAAGACCTCTGCCTCTAGCTGCCAGCTTTTGTCTTTAGTAATGAAACCGATGAAATCTTCCAGGAAGTCCTCAGAGGCTCTAGTTGCTTCCCCCATTGTGATGCAATATAGCCAGCTGGATAGTAGACTGTCTGCTTCAGCTAAGTAATGTTTTCCAGTATGTCCAACTTGATGAGTCTAGAGGGCAATATTGTATATATGTACCCTTAGGTATCTGAGGGTGATAGGTCTACCTTTTTTTCTTGTATGGAGGATACAGTCTTGGCACTGAAAGAAAAGAGATTCATTCACACTTACTCCAACTCTGGGGCAGCTCTTAAGGATGTGGTTTAAAAAACCAGCAAGGGTAGCTGCTTCATTATTTTAGAAGATATTAAGATTGAGATATTGGACAAGTCAAGTTGAGAAAAGGTCCTTAGGTGCAAAATTGAATTTTATTTGGTTCTAGATAGTAGCATTGCTGTCTCTTAACTTCAAGGCTGAGCAACTCACTCTCATTTCCCTGGCTATAGGAACTTTCATTTTCAGTAGGAATATAAGGCTCCATGTTGGCAGTGTCAGGCTTCTGGAGAAGGTAGATACAGAAGGAATGTGCTTATCTCTACTAGCGCACACTGTCACCAAAGTTACCACCTCTGTTTGAACAGCACATCTTCTCGTTGATGTATAAGGATTAGGTATGGGACAGAAAAACAATTTATCTGTGCTAGAAGTATTAAGAGAGGAATTGAGTGTAAGGTTCAAGTCTTAAGACTCACTTCTCTCCCCTCCCCCTTCCATCTGTTAAGTGTATAGTTTGGTTTTGGTTTTTTTTGGGGGGGGGGCCCATGGATTGAACCCATGACCTTGCGCTTACCAGGCAAGTGCTTACACCACTGAGCTAAATCCCTGGCCCCTAAGTGTATACTTTTTACTCCTTAATATATCCTTAAGAGAGAGAGTGAATAGACTATCAATGGGAGAAACAGTGGTATCCGTCTTAGATCTGAGTTTGGGTTGTGGCATCATTATACTTTAGAATCTAATTTAATTTCAGAGGTCATGTTCAATTTTCCAGACATTCTTCTACATGTTTGCCTGTGTGAATCTATTCCTTCAGCTTCTCACTTGGCTGTTGAAGCTGATTAAGCTTTTGCTGACTGGCCATTTGAAGTCTCCGCATATTATTTTGCCAGAATTTTGATATCAGCAATCTTCCAAAATGGATCCTGCTGTATGCCTAAGCTGGTCTTCCTCCAATAGGATGAGTATACTAAGCCCATTTTGCTATGCACATCGAATACATTAGTTCATATGGAAAGAGTACACTTGTCAGGTTAGGCAATGTTAGATTAGACCTAAAATACACAATTCTGAATGCATGTATAACAAATTGATGAATTTAGTGTGAGTGGGAGAAACAGTAATTCTTGGAAATGCAAACATTGTCAGTAGGTCGTATTAAGACAAACAGTTTATTGTTTTAAAATAGACTTAAAATTTTCTGTGTTTGTTTACATAGGTCTTTATCACCAGTACCTAGATATTTCGAATACTACAAGCAAAGATTTTCTTCTGGGCATTATGGCTGTGAATACAGAAAAGATCCGACAAGACCCAATGCTTGGAGAATGGATGATGAGAAACATGGACAGAATAAAACAAGGATTTCCCCTCGTGGAAGTTTCTATCATAGCTCTTATGAGCATAGATCACCTTCTCCAAACATAAGAAACTCTTTTAACGATATTTACACATATAAGCCTCACCGAGTATACTTGCCTGGGAGAGGGGATAGTAACAGAAGACATCAGTATATGCCCACATATTCTGAGGGTGTACCCTACCTAGAGCATGAGAGGAGCCCTTATCCCCAGAAAATGCAAGGGAGATATATTCCTGATAACTACAGTGAGAGAGGAAGGAAACCAACTCAGAGGTCAATGGCAGATTCCTTTGCATTTGAAGGAAAGTGGCATGAAGATGAGTTCAGGCACCAAAGGATGCAAGAAGAAAAATATACCCAGTCACCTAGAAGAGGCTCAGAAGATTTTGACACAAGGAGCTCTTTTCAGAGGAGGTATAGGAAAACATTAAACCTGGGTAATTTAGTATAAAGCCTCAAGTGAAAAGGTGTTTACTTCATAGTTGAAAGTAACCACCTTGAAAATCTTTTGTCTATAAAGATAGAAAGCATTGTAGTTTAGTTATGGTCTATTAGTAGTAGTAGTAGTAGTAGTATAGTGTTTTTAGAGTAAATCATATTGGTGGCTAGAATATTTTTTAAAAGATGGTATTTTCCTCTTTACATTGTGCCTCTGTGAATTGGCTTGAGGGATTATAGGTTATCTTACCACTGCGTTCTGCATTTAAAGCCATGCTTCCCAACATTCTACACATATAAATTCTCACTTTCTTCTCTGTAGTGCAAGTGTAAACTGCTTTATGTCAACACAGGTATCCTGAGGATCGTGATTTAAGAAAATATGGGCACACATCAAAAAGAACTAAAGACGTGGAGAGACATGAAAAAAGAAAGTCTGCCAGGAACCAAAAGTGGAAGCCCGAGCATTCTTTCCCACATTACCAAGAGAAGAAGAATCAGCGGAACTTTGGACCCCAAGCTCACCGTTATGCTGAGAGGGAATACCCAGAGACCAGTTCAGCAACCAAAGTATCCTATGACTATCACCACAGGCACCATAAGCTCTCAAATGATGACCAAGATTTTACTGATGGGAGAACTCAGAAATACTTGAAAGAAGAAGATAGAAAATATGCTCCAAAAGGCCCTGTAAATAGAGAGTCAGATTGTTTTAATGCTGGAAGAGAGAGAGAGACCGAAGGCAAGCTAGTCAAAGATCCTATTAAGCCACCTAAGAAAGACTGCATTCCCTGTGCTCATTCAAATAAAAATGAGGTTAAGTTGAAGCCCTGTAATGACAAGTGGAAGAAGAAAATGAAGAAAGAAGACAACTGCAGAAAACAGAACAACTCTTCCAGTAACCAAATGGATATAAGTCAAAACCTTTCCAGTGTGAAATCCTCACCTGTCAATCTTGGGAAGAAATCACTTACAGTTAAAGTAGATGTGAAGAAAAATGTAGATCCACCCAGGTATTATCTTTGTTTCTCTTTATGATATTTAATTCTTCTGCCATCTTTACTTGCAGCTATGGAAGTAGAACTTGTAGTGTGCTTAGTCCATGGGGATAGAGGGATCACCTGGATTCCCCCCCAAAAAAAATCCTGTAATGAAAATGAATCCTGCCATTAGTAATAGGAGGCAATTGTGTGGCTGCTTGTTTCCACATCCTATCTTCAGATGCTGCTTGGGTGCAAGGAATTCCATGGAGTTGTTGTTCTTCATGAATTCATGTATTTCTGTGCTGCCAGATAATTCCTTAAGGAATAGAAATTCAAGGAGACCTGATCTTTGCAGTTTCTCAGAGCCTGTGCTCCCTGATGACATTCAGGAAATTTTCGAGTAGAAAGGGACTTAAGCAGGTCCTGATTTAATAGAGGAGGAAAGTAAGGCCCTGAGAGGTGAAGTGACTTGCTATGTCAAAAGTGACTGCAGTTTAATTCTGTTTGTCCCCTCCCTTGGGACGCCAGGAGGTGAAGGACTTAATGCGGTTCCTGCTGCCATCCCAAAATGACTTAGATTCCCACAACAGAAGAAATTAGGCCATAAACTGCGAAGATGTCTGTAAGACATGTACTTTAGCTCTTTATGATTCTTAAAAACAGCCAGACTACTGTTACTAATAGGTTATAATTTCCTAAAACAAGCTTGCATGCTAAATCCCATTACTAATATTATCTCCATTTATGGATTCTGAGGATAGCAAGTTGCTGTAGTTTGGCTAAATCTGTTCATTGCCTTCATATACTACCAATGAAAACATCATGGACAATGTTGATTTGACACACATACACAGTTGACTCTTGTTTGTACTTGAATCAAAAACAAGGAAAGAAAACTGAAAGAGTAGGATGGAAATAGGGGAAAGAGGTAAACCCAGTCTTTTTTAAACAGTATTTTTGTTCCTTCAAGTTAGAAACAGTAGTCCTCCTTTATACTTTCCCTACATTCATTGCAATTACAGAAAATATTATACAATATACTAATGTATATGTGCTTAAAAGGAATATACTATATTACTTTTAAAGAATGCTAGAAATACCAGTTTTGAAGGATTTCACTTGAATCAACCTCATTCAAGATACTATACAGTTGATTTTATAATTTGAAGTGAGAAATGGAAGCTTCATCATCATGTGTCACAAAAATGAACTTCCCAAAACTGAGGCTGCTGCCGTACTTTGCTTTTGAACATGTAAACTATAATTTTATGAATTCTCATGATCAGTGGAGCCTGGCAGGACACGTTTGAATGCTTGAACAGCGCCTGCAGGATGCCTTTTGTAATAAAGAGCCTTAAATGAAAATTCTCTCTATTCAAAGAGCTGAAGAATAAATAGCTGAACGAACATGTATCTTTTCAGTACAATAAAGCATCTTAGTCAACAAAATCTTGCTCTTAAATTATAATTTATTGGTGTGAGTTATGGAAGAGTTTTGTAGGTTATATTTAATTATGTATGTACTGATAAAGTATCCATAAAACAGAGGTAGTTAATGCCCTGAATAGAATGATGTTTTCAGCTATTGAACATAAATTAGATTTTTCTTTGCTGGAAAAAATTGAAATAATCATAGAATAGTACAAAGAGGTATATTTGTTGGTTGAAAAAATTTAGAATTGATCCACTTTTTAAGGAGTAAGATAGATAATTTTGCATATTTGTTTGCTTAGTAGCAAATATTGGTATTTGTTCCTTTAGTTAACAGTATGGTTGAAAACATGAGGCCATAATCTGGTGATTTTTTCCAGATTCCAGGTTGTATCTAGAAACAGTAGGCAGACATTTGCTTGAATGTTCACTGCATAGTTAGTAGTTCTGTTAAGAAAGACTATGTTCTAGTAACCGACTTTGTCAGAAGCTTAATTATCAGAGATAGAAGTTACTGTGAGTCATGGATTTTATTATATAGTATGAGCTTCCAGAGGGCAGACCATTCTGTTGGTTTGGGGGTTTGTTGGTTTTTCGTTAAAAGTGGTTTGTCATGCATTTTTTTATGAGTCCTAAGTATGAACAATAGCAAATTAAGATGTAATGTAGCTTTTTATGTTTTCTTAGTTTGTTGTGTAGATCACTGAAGGAGAATATCAGTGGGAACATCCTTAAAGAAGAAAATTCAAAAAGTAGGGAATAGGAACAAAGGAACTTAGATGATTTGAGTCTAGTACTAGAAGTAATATTACAATTCAGGTTTTTGGCTGTATTTTAGTTCTTAAAGCTGTCTAAAATGCGTTTCAGATGAGACCATTTAGTCTTTTCAGAGTAACTACTTGGTTTGAGGAAATTTCCTGAAATTATTAACTTATTAATCCATGTCATAGGAAATAATAAAAAGTAATGTGTGAACCAAGAGATAATTAGATTTATAAATATGAAGGCTTACATTTTTCATTCTCAAGTCTGAAGTTTTTCTTGTAGCAGAAATATCATAAATATCATGTTTTAGTTTTTTCTTTTGCAGTACTGGAGTCTGAACTCAGGTCCCTGTACATGCTAGGCAAGCACTCTACCACCAAGCTACATCTCCAGCCCCATGATTTTTTTAAGGGACTAAAATGTGGAGTTATACTATTTTAAAGTATACACCTAGGAAACGATAATGTTAATATTTTTAATTTAAAATCCTGTAGTGAAGGAACCCTAGGATAAATTTTAACTGATTCTAACAAGTTTAAACACTAGTCTCAGGAATTAAATATAACTTCATTGTATACTACAGCAGAAAGTATAGTAAAGCACTTGTATGGATTGAGTGTTGGGTATGGAGTGGAGACAAGAGTTGTACCAGTAATTTGTACAAATTATAAATAAATTTTAATAATTATCCAGGGAATACTGGAAAGTTTTATCAGCTGACTTCCTTTTTGTGATAAACTGAGGCTTCAAAAAATCAACTGATTTCTCTCCATATATACCATTTTTGTAGTTCCATTCAAATATCTTATTTTTCACCTATATAGTATTATTAAAAGCTGTATTTTTCTAATGGAACAAGATTTTTGTAACATAAAACCCCTTTAAACAGAGCATTTGTAATTCTTTGTTACTGGAGCTTGTTTATGGGGTGTTCTTGCTTTTACCAGTGAATGTCTCTTAGCTACTTATCAGATGCACAGTGGGAAAGTTGGACCAAATTAGAGAGATGAATGTTGTAATGAAAGTCCTCCTAATGAATCAAGAAACACAGCAGTGGCAAGAAACTGCTGCATAATCACTTTTCTGTGTTTCTGCTTTGGCAAGGCATTGTTCCTGACAGTGCTAGTCTGAGAAAAGGGAGCATGGGAAGTCAGATAGAAGCCTCTTCTCTGATAAGTGATCAATAAGTACTTGAAACCATTTTGTTAGAAGAGTTAATTTTAAAAAAATTGTAATCCTCTCAGAACTGTGAAACAGTTTCAGATATATGGCTGTATGACTTGAATGAGTAAATGCATGCATGCGTCTGTACCCCAAAACTTACCTAATTGCTTTTTGTTTCCAATGAGATATATTTTATTCAGTGGTGCTGCTATTATTTAAAACATATTTCTTGGATTTACCTTTGGAACCTGTGACATAAAGAACCCAGCGGTTTTAAATCTCAGGTCTTTGGACAATGAACTTGATTTTTGGGAAGCACAAAAAGGAATTTAGACTCAAATATAGAGGAATAAGAGGTGCAAGCTGATGGATACCATTTTGGGTCCAAAGTAAGACACAAAATAAAATAATGAGACATTTTCTTCTGTAGTGCATAAACTGGCTCCCAACAAAGAATTTAAAAGTATGTTTATGCTAAGAGCAGCATCCTTGGAATACAATATAATTAGGAAACTTGGAAGTTGTATTCATTTTACTACTACACCTCTGGAATGCAAAATCAAACAAGGAGGACTTCCATTGTCTCAGTGCTCATTGTATGTTCCCCATTTGGCTATTGTAAAGATTATGAGATAATGTTAGCTTTAATCCTTTGTGTTTGATAAACCCTCAATAAATTTTAACTCTGCTTCATAATAATTGCTATATAATAGTACCCATTATGCTAAGGAGAACTCTTAATGAAAGTTGAAAAATTCAGAGTGTAAGGGTTGGGAATGTAGTAGCTTAGTGGTAGAAGCACTACCTTGCACATGCAAGGTCCTAGGTTCAAGCCTAGCACCACAAAAATTAGTTCAAGTTGCAGAAGCTATTAAGTGGTAAAATAACTGGGATTATATAGCATGGTATCATTTCTTTAAAGTCACATTAGGGCAAACATAGTAATTGATATTAATGATCCAAACTGCTCTAATAGCTAAGACTTTTCTGAGTGAGATTTTGTGATTAATTTCTTAACAGAATTCAAGTTCAAAATACTATTGTAAGCTGCTTATTACCAATAGAAATATAAGAATTTTTATGAAATCAGAGGTTCTTATGTTTGATATCAGCTTTTAAAATGTGGTAGTGTTTCAAGATTCTATAATCTTGCTGGACATACAATGTTTTGGCCATTTAAAAGTAGAAAGTAATCTGGTTTTTTTTTGAGACAGGGTCGCACTGTATAGTCTAGACTGGTCTTGAACTTGCTATGTAGTCCGTACTTTACTGAAACTCACAGTGATCCTCCTGCCTCAGCCTCCCAAGTGCTGGGATTACAGGCATGCATCACCATGCCTGGCTTAATCTGTTTTTAATTCTTCGTATTTTTAAAGTAAAAATTGTTTCACTTAAAACAAGAAAAGATTAATTTCTTTTTGGTTTTATAGCTATCTTAATTTTCAGTAGGTTTTGTCCTTAACAAAATAGTTTCAAATTCAGTTTAAACATTTGTGATTATTCTAGGGTTGCTTCTAGCTATTCCACAGAGAGACAGATGTCACATGATTTGGTTGCTGTTGACAGGAAGGTTGAGACGTTTCATCCAGCGTTTGAACATCTTGACTCACACCAGAATACTGAAAAGAAATCTACAGGAGAATTTGCTCAGGAAATCATAGCAATAATTCATCAAGTTAAAGGTTGGTATATATTTTACACATACATTAAGGATAACACAATAATAACATGCTGACTTTTCTTGAGATATGATACCTGCAATATAATTTAATAATACTATTTAATTGTAAGTTACGTCATGAATTAGGAAATCTGTTGGAGAGAGTATCAGGCATTCATTCAAGCCTACTTGCTTTGTATATATATATATATATATATATATATATATATATATATATATATATATAAAATCTAATAACCTTTTGCTTCAACTGTTAGTAGATTAGAAATCACAAGTTTAAAGGAAGAAGTTAGATTAGAAATCACAAGTTTAAAGGAAGAAGTTTTGTATGCTGCAAAAGACAAGTATAAAGAGTGCAATAAGAAATAATTGATAACCTAACGAGGAAGAAGCAACAAAAAAAAATAGATATGAAAATGCAAGCAGTACTAAATTCTAGACCATTTTGTGATGTTCTTAAAGCCCTCTAGGGGCATTACTGGGACTTAGTGCCATAGGATGTTGCTAAGTGATCGATGAAAGATTCAAGTTTCCTTTGGCATACTTATAGTATCAGAGAGTAGCATAATAAATACTTGAAAGATTTGTGTTAAATTGTTTTGTTTTTGCTCCTGGCAGGTTTTCATTAATTGGAAAACTCATTGAGGTAGAATAGCTTTTCCTGAGCCGGGAATGGTGGCACATACCTATAATCCCAACACTTGGAAGGCCGAGGCAGGAAGATCGTTGCAAGTTCGAGACCAGCCTGGGCTACAAAGTGAGCTCAAGGCCAGCCTGGACTGCATAGCAAGACCCTGTCTCAAAAAAACAAACAAAAAAATAGCTTTTTCCAATAATGCTACATAAGGAAGGCAATTGTGAATTGTGTTGTGTTTTGTTTTGTTTTGGGGACCAGGAATCAAACTCAGGACCTTGCACTTGCCAAATAGGCTTCTTGTGCTGCTGAGCTATATCCTTGGCCCAGTTGTAGGTGTTATAAGCTAGAGGCATTCAATAATTTCAAAAATTTTATTTTATACTTGTTTTGATGTTTTTGTACCTTCATAAAACATATTTCAAAAATGAATTATTTTCTCTGTGCTCTTCAAGCTAAAGCATATATATGTTTTGAAACATGCTGATGTGGTCTGGGGGTGTAGCCAGTCATAGAGCACTTGCCTAACAGATATGAAACACTGGGTTTGATCCTCAGGTATATAATCAGTCAATAAATAGAGAGTTAGATACACAGAGATAGACCATGCAGTTTTTCTGAAACAGTTTACCCTCTCAGCTCCCATGCCTTTCTTCCAAAGAAATGTAATTATTTGCAGAAAACGAGCAGGTATTGCAGAAAAATCCAGGAGATTGTGTCAACAGGAACAGTAAGTTAGGAGAAAGGATTGCTTAAGTAGTATTCTTAGGGATCAGGTATCTTTATCCAGTTAAAGGCCTGTACCAGCTGATTTTAGAATGTCTTCAAGAAACTAAGTTAATGTTAAACCAAAATGGCATTGAAAACCTTATATGGTGTGTAAATGTAACATTAAGCATTTTTTCAGAACTGTTTTGATGTTTCAGAAGTCTGTTGTTTGTGAAACTAATTTTTACTCATGTTGAACTGTAGAGATCTGTGTTGTCTTTACTTCACAGAGTAAGATCTTACTTTGGAGAAAAAAGATCTTCCGAGAAAAACAGTCCTCACTTGGAAAGTACAACCTGTCTTTGTCTTTGGACAAGTAAGCAGATATGTCAGATAGGAAGAGAACACTTAGGTTTTCACTTGGGCTTGGAAAAAAGGATGTGAACACTTCAAATTAGTCTATGAAATAATTTAGGTCTCATGTGTTTTCAAGAGAAAAAAGACTGGATTTTTTAATGGTTGCTTCTTCCTGTGCTTGTGTATAATCTTTTAAGTAGAATCAGTTTTATATTAAGATGAAATTATCTGTTTCCTTTTCTAGCAAATTATTTTCCATCACCCAACATTACTCTACATGAGCGTTTCTCAAAATTGCAAGACAGACGTGATACAGATATAAAAGAATGTAAATTGAATTCAGATCCAGAAATTCACAGGTAGTGGTTGATTACTGTATTCTCATTTAACTCTTGGAAATTAACCTCAAAACAGATTCAGGATAGTTCTCCTGCCTGAGCTTGCTCATTTGGGTTTGTTGTAGACTCTCCTAGTATTTTTTTTTTTTTTACATAAAAACCGGACCAACCCAAACAGGTACTGGGCCAGTGGATGTGGATGGAATAGATTGCATTGGAGCCACTGGCTAACATTGTTCAAATATATAGGACTTTGAAAATATTTGCCTATTTAACTTTGATTCTGCTGTGTCTAATCTATAGTTCTGGCCAGAAGAATGAAAGACAGTTGTCATGCCATTGATATTATGATTTTTGTGTGTGTGTGGTCACAACTGGCTGTTTTGAGGGCAGCCTGATGAAAACCTGTCTACATTGGCATGTGTCCAAAGCAGGTCGTGCACCTGTCCTGTGAACTGACTAGAATCAGTGTTGGAATACAATATATCACCAGAACAAAGTCAGAGGTTGCACAGACTAGTGATTTGAGAACCACTAAAAATTCTTTATAGTGTTATTCACAGGATGTATATGTCCTGCATATATACTAAAAACCGTCTAGTAGCAGGTTTATTTTGCCTTCTCTAAGACATACCTGCTTTATTTCAAATTCTGTTCTGTAGTAATGGAATCAGGTATTAGTGCTTAATATACTTAATTGTAATATACCTTTATTATTTTAGGAGAATAGATATGTCTTTGGCTGAGCTTCAGAGTAAGCAAACTTCAATATATGAATCAGATCAGGTAAGTGAATATAATTTTTGAGGAGTGATTCAACTAATGGGAAAAGGGATTCATGGAGTCAAAAGGGAGTTGACATACAGGAAAAAAGAACAGTTGAGACTCAGGAATCTGAAATTTTAGAAGTTCTCCCAGTGGTTCTAATTATTGGCCAGATTGGAGTGAGAATACTGACAAAAGACAAAAATACTCCAAGAGACATTCTGTAAAGATAGTGACTTTGTAAAATTGGTACAGAATTACAGCATATAATATTCATTACCAAACTCCACATTGAAGCCTATGGAAAGTATGTTCTCTATGTTTTTTCCAAAGCAGCCATGTAGAATATATTTTTTAATTGTGCATGGAATGAATTAAAAGAGCTAAATCTCATATGATTTGTTTACTGTAGGATATTGAAAGATTCTGTGGAATATGAACTAGCAAAATATTGGAAATACTACTAAATACTATACTGTTATGTGTTGTGTGTGGTTCCCACCCAACACTTCTCCCACGTCCCATTTCTTTACTAATTAGAAGATGTTAACTAGCCAGGGAAGAAGAAAACTGGCTCTTTTAAAAGTTTTAAAACTATATCAAATTCTACATTGCTAATTTATTCATTGAGAATAAAGAGTTTTTATAGAGAAAAAATTTTAATATATTTCTGATAGAATATATAAATATTCTTGAGAAATATTCTTTATAATTTTTATTAAACTTGTAGAAGGAGATTGGTTTATTGAGTGTATTTTCAAAAATTTCTAATCATCAAAGTATTGCAGTCAGCTTACAGGAAATTTGAAGATTTTTCAAAAAGTCATCTATAATTCAACTTTAATACAAACTATTTGATCATCTTTTCTTGCAATGTTTCATAGGCACCATCATAGTGTATACACAATTTGCAGTTTTATATACTTTTTTATGAATTAGTGATAATATTCCTTTTACGTAGAATCTCTGAATTCCCCATGATTCTTATAATTGAAGTTTTTTAAGTTTTAACTTTATTCAGTAAATGGTTTTCCATGTTGACTTCCACATAGTAGTTACTAATTCAAATGGTTATGCATTATCCCTTTGTATTGTCAGAGTATATTTAATTATTCTAATTATACATTTTCCTGTAATTTTTTAACACTTAAGTTGCCTTGTTATTTTAAATACAGTGTTTTGAATTTTTTTTGTTTTGTAGACAGGCTTTTCTTTGAGATAGGATCCCAGAAGTGGGATTTCTAGTCCAGTGTTAGGAACTTTTCTGACTGTATTGTCAATTGTATCTCAAAATATTTGTGTCAGTTTACACTAGCATTATCAGGATGAGTACAAAATAAGTTATTTAGAATTTTTAATTAAGGTTCTTGTTAGATATGGTCTTTGTGCAACTAACAGTAATATGAATGGTTTGTCTTCTGTCAAAATTCCTCAGACTCTGGTCAAAGTAATAGATCCAAATGACCTACGACATGACATTGAAAGGAGGAGAAAAGAACGGTTACAGAATGAAGATGAGCACATTTTTCACATAGCTAGTGCTACAGAGAGGTAATCAGTAGATAAAAACCATCTTGTTACCAGGAAGCTTTTGGTTTCAGCAGTTTTTCAGTTGTGTGTGATAATTTTCATGTTAGTATAGGGATTTGATCCTTCAAATCCATTTTATATGTTTAAGTGAATTCTGTTAAAATGTTTCAAAGTTATTCAATGATCATCATATGCAGCTTGATTAAAATAACAAAAATTATGAGGCAGGGGAGTATTTGAGGTCTTCATAATAAAGAGAGGAGTATGATACCTTTTATAATATTAGCAGGCCCCAGGGCTAGTAAATCTATGGACTATTTGGCTTATTGAAACAGATACATTCTGCCCTTTAGATTCTGAAGTAGTCTGAATAGTACAAAATTTCCTGAGGTCAATGCAATATTCTTTTAGGACTCTTTGTGGATGTCTGTCCATAAAAAGGGCCAGCATAGTAGAAAATGCAGAGGATATCTAAGTTTAAACCTCATCTCTGCCAAATCTGCTGAGTGTCTAGAGACTTTTCATATATAAAATGATGAAAAAACCAACTCCTTAAATGACTGGCACATTTGAAGTACTGATGCCATGCGTGGAAAATAGATCATTAGTACATGCTCACTTTTCTTTCCCAACCTCATACTTTTTTAAGAGCTCTAAATAGTCTAGATTGGCCCTCATTTCTCTCTAGTTCTAAAAGCTCATAGTACTCATAGCAACTCCAGCATTGTGATTATGAGGTATATAATTGAATGGGACAAAATTTCTAGTTTGATCAGGTATCCTCACACTTTTTGGATCTCCATAAAGTGGAATTGTATGAGTAGAAAAGGGACAGTGCTGGTTGTTCTTTCATAATCACTGATATCAAATTACTATATGACTCATTCTTAGTCAAAATATATAGAACTTGTTTAAAACTGGACTTGATTCTGATAATAAGTTTGGGACTCATTAAAAGATAATGAAACTGTTATATCATATGAAACAATTAATATAGTAAAGATCTTATCTCTTGCTGGGTGAAGGTTGTATTCCTCTAATATGATACAGTTAATACAGGGCATGATTGTTTTCTTTAATAATACAAACTGTCATTTTTTTTAATTCAGCAAGTTTAAGAAATGCAGTATACCAAGAAACTGAATTTTTCAAACAAATTTAAGATGATCAGCATATCATAAAGACTATATAATATCTCAAAGTATATCTTTACCCTTTGAGATTGTTAAGAGTTTGAGTAGTGAAGTTAGACCTGAGTTCATCACCTGGCTCTTAGACTCCTAGCTATGTGACTGACTTTGAACAAGTTTAGTCTGCTGCCTCATCTGTAAAATAGGAATAAGAATTATATTCACCTTGTAGTGGTGGTTAAGATTAAGTTAAATAATAAGTGTATGATAGAGTGGCCAGTTAGTGTTAAACTTGTTAATGTTAGTATTGATGATAGTGTTATAGCAGGCAAAAATTCTTACTAGAAGGTCTCTTGCCGATTCTGTTGCATTTGATTTTTATTGGATAGTTGCTGTGGCATATATAGCCAGGAGGGTTTTTAAAAATTGAGCTGGTACATACCATTAAATTTACCCTTGAAAAGTAAGCAATTCAGTGGTTTTTAGTATATTCACAGAATTGTAAAACCATTAATCACTTTAATTCCAAACATCCCATCACTCCTGAAAGAAGCACTGTACCCATTAGCTGTCATTCCCACTTCTTGGTCCCCTCACCTCTGACTGCTGTGCTTTGAATGAGTTTGCATATTTTTTAACATTTTATATAAATGCCATCATACACTATATGGCTTTTGTGACTGACTCTTTCATGTAGCATAGTGTTTTCAAAATTCATCCATGTTATAGCATGAGAATACCTTTTAAATCAAGTCAGTGTATATTTTCCATAGAAATCCAGAAAAAAATGAAACATGATAAAATAATAATTCACAGGATATAGTGATTTCCCTTATAAAGTTGAAGACCAGCTCTGTGTTTACATTGCTCACTATGGTATCCCCATTGCCTGGAGCGCTATTCGTATTTACTGAATGGATGAATGAATGAATGTTTTGCAAAGGAGCAGAAAGGGCTGAGGATACTTAAATTATAGGATATTTCTTTCTGAATTTCTATTCCTTCGTGCCTAGGATCCTTCACCAGTACATCTAATTCTTGGGAAATCCTTGTAGTCTCCCTGCTCTTCTGATTCCCCTTTCTGATCAGTCTCTTACTATTGTCACCATGTCTCATGATGCACTATCTATCCCCTTCTAACAAGTGTTAGTAAGTTTGCTATAGTGTAACGGAGATGTGTTACATAGGTATGGGCTGTGTGTGATAAAGTAGCGTAAGAATATTATCAGTGGACTTTAAAGGACTTCAAACTGGGAAAAAACTTTTAGCAAGGTGGCTTATGGTAAAACATGAGCTTTTATTCTTACTGTTGTAACAGTCTATAATCTGTAGTGAATTAGAGGAAACTTTACACAGGTATTTTATTCATATATTCCACAAATATTTATATGTTAATTTACTTTGTTCCAAGGTTACCATTGTAAGCATTGGGGATACAGTGAAAAACTTCACAAAGCCCTTGCCCCTGTGGCACTTAGAATTTAATGGTAGGAGAAAGAAAATAAGTACATTTCAGCGTATTAATAGATGAGAAATAAAGCAGAAAAGGAAATTCAGTAGGAAAGGGTGACATGTGACATGATTTTAAAAATTAAGCTGGGATGTGAATTAAGAGAGTTAACCACAGGGTTACTTAAGGGGGTAGTATTTCAAGAGAGAGAATAGCAAATGGAGAAACTTGGAGGCAGGAGCGTGGTTGCCCTTGTTTAAGGACCAGGAAGAGCCATAGTGGGGCTCCAACAAGGAAGAAAAGGGACAGAGTTAATAGAAGAGACCAAATCATGATGGACATAAAAACTGTATTTTCCTCTGAATGAAATTAGAAAACATTTGGGATTCTAACTGGAAAAGAGACATAATTTCAATGAAATTTTTAAAAGATCCTAAGCATTCTGGGAGGCAGAGGCAAGAGGATCACAAGTTCAAGCCCAGCCTGGACAATTTAGTGATATAATGAGACCCTGTCTCGAAATTTTATAAAGGGGTAAGGGACTGGGGATGTAGCTTATTCTGAAGGCCCTAGGTTCAATTTCTAGTACTGCAAAGAATGAATGAATGAATGAATGAATGAATGGGTGGTTCACTATGGTTGCTGGGTAGAGAATGAATTAAGAGAAGAGCTAGAAAAAATTCCTTGTCAAGTAATAAAAAAATGAAGTAGAAAGCCGGAATGATAGGAAGGGATGGTAGGTGAGACCCATCAGGGAACCAGGCACCTTTAATCTTGCTTCTCCTATATCTTCTGTAAATGGGGTTTGCCTCATGGTTTCAGATGGGTATTTATGCACTCGTCATCATGTCCTCATTCTAGCCTTTCACTTAAAGACTTACTGAAATTTACACATGATATTTTAATACTGTCTGCCAAAAATTAGTCCCTGTTGTAGTCAAGGGTTGTGCAGAGAACAATTAGAATCAGGACATGGAGTTTATAATATTATTTATGATGGTCACCCAGAGTTAACAAAAGAAAATGCAGGAAATCTATCCACAACACTAAAGACATAGAATATTTAGCCAAAGGCCTGAATGCCACAGCAATGTCCCACATGAGTCCAGATGAAGACCCAGAGCTCATGACAATGCCTCCCACGAGTCCAACTGGAGGTCTAGAGCCCACAAGAAAGTCTCTTTTATGGATCTGTGCTGGGAAGGCCCAAAGGTC
>PVJX010024469.1:0-27210 GCA_004027295.1 Dolichotis patagonum
AAATAGAGTCTTGCTTTGTAGTGCAGGCTGGGCTTGCACTCGCCTCAAACTTACCTCAATCCTCCTGCTTCAGCCTCTTTAGTGCTAAATTTATAGGCATGCACCACCATACCCAGTTTATGAAAGCTTTTAAAGAATTAACTCCATTCAGCCAATTTAACTCTTTCATAAATGTACTATATATCTAACTATGCCAAGTTAATCAGTTTCCAAGTTTTCTAGATTTTTTTTTAGATTTTTTTCTACATTAAATCTTCACCAAGATATATTGTTTTTCAATTTCATGAGATTTGATTCATCCAGCAGTTCTGTTCATCCTTATTTTTACTGATTACTTCAATCATTAGGAAACTCCTTTGTTAGTTTTTACCAATTCTACCTTTTCATCCAAGCAGTTTGGGCCACAGTTGGTTTTATTCTGTGTTGATTATTCCCACTAAGTGGAATTTTCCCAAGGGCCAACTTTGCAGTGTTCAGTGTTAACCAACAAAGATGAGTTCATTCAGTTTGTTTTTCCATCCATAATAAATTGTACCACATGTAGCATTAGCCTTTGTCAGTTTTGTGTTGATTATTTGTACTATATTTAAATTTTTCAGCAATCCCATCAAAATAAAATGACGGTGTTCAAATACTATGCTTTGCCTGTTACTATCCTATTAACTTGTGCTTTGTAACAAGTTTGTCCCAGCAATATTAATGATCTTCTCTGCACGCTGTCTCTAAAACATTTTTTTTGGAAGCCTTGGCATATGTATGGGCTTCGCCTTAAGACCTGTTCTTCAATCACAGGAAAAATAGAGATGTCAGGAAAATTGATCTTTATCAATGAGTCAGGTGCTTTGCTCCTAAGATCCATTATCTCATTAAATTTTTCAGGCTAAAAAACTAAGTTTTCCTTCACATGCCCATTTAATAGTAGAGGAAATTGAGACAGGGACAGAGAAAGGAAGAGACTGGCTGAGGTAGGATTAGACACAAGCCTTGGTTTAATTTTCAGTTAGTGCAATTTGAATGATTATAACTTCCAAAGTTATTTCATTCAATTGATAATCTTGTTGCAATTATCTTGTTTAAAAACTATAATTTTTTGAATTTAGCTAAGAGTTAAAAGAGACATCGCATGAAAACAGACAAACTACTCTCAAAGAGCTTTTTGTGACAGCAAATGAAACATGAAGTGTGAAAATGTTTTGTAAATGGCCCAATACTGGGCAAATGGAAACCACTGCCATTTGTGTTGAAGGCTGTTACATAAATCTGCTATGCCAACTTGCCAGAGTGCTACAAAGCTAGTAACACACCATTAGCATTTGGTACATCAGTACCTAATGCTATCCTAATATTTAACTTTAATAGCCAAGATTAAAGGAATAAAATTATGTCCTTTAGGGCATAATTTAGACAAATGGAAGACTCTCCAGACCCATGGCTAGGTTAGGAGTCTGCTCTGGATTCCCAAATCCCTTCGTACATCTTGTTTTCACTATCTGTAAACTGTGCTCATGGACAAGGGCCAAGGTGGTCTGCTTATTTCTATATTCCAGAGCTCAATTCAGCTGAAGACTTCTTGCAGGGCTCGATAAATGGTGGCTGACTTCATGAATGAATCAATCAATTCACAAGTATATAGACTATATAGATGATCAGGAAGAGTGCCAGGGAAAATGCACATCAAATGATGTTAAAGTCAAAAGTAAATCACAAATGAATTGGCAGGGACCAGTTGGCTGTAGCAACTGCAGTTGTTGCACAGCAGGCAGGAGGATCATGATGAGTTCGGGGCCAGCCTGGGCTCATAGGGAGCACAAGGCCAGCCTGAACTGCATAGTGAGACCCTGTCTCAAAAGAAAAAAAAATGAATATACCAATTAAATTGGAAACCCATGTAATCAAGTAATTAGCAATTAATTTAAGTCCCTTAAATAGACTGAGAGAAGTCTATGTTAGTAAATGTTCATCAATTACATTTAATTTACCTTCTCTAAGAACAGCAATGAAAAATTAATGTTAACTTTATTCTCATTGAACCTATGCCTTTTCTCTTATGAACTTCATTTTTAAATTTATGTTTTTATATTTTATATTTTTCTTGTTATGATAAATGGCTTTTTATTATTATATAAATGAATGAGAAATTGATATAATATCACGTGGCAATATTTTCTATATTTTGGCAGTAGAACTTTGTTACTCTTACTTACTTTTTTTTTCCCCCTTTTAACTCTTATTGCACTTTTAACTCCTGTCCCCTAGGAGGACCAATATTTTTAACTAGTGTGAAGAATTTTGATGGCATACAAAGAGCACAGACATAGGGAAGCCAGGCCTGGGTTTGCACCCAGGTCTATAATTTACAGGCTGTAATGCCAGGAAAAGAATCTCTCATACTAGATCTTTGCATTCCAAGTTGTAAGCGATGGCTAACAGTATCTCCCTTATAGGGTAAAATGAATCAATTCATGAAACCAGTGTTTGACTTGAGAGTCAGGAACAAACAGGCTTTAGACAGAGGGATGGAATTCAGGGCTTTGCACATGCTAGGAAAGATGCTACCACGAACTACACCTTCAGCCCCTCAAAGGGGCTCTTGTTCCCAGAGAAGCTATGCTTCCTCTGGCTGGAGTCTGTGGACCCATGAGGGAGGGAGTGCAGCATTAGATACTTATTATTCTTTCAGTTCAGAACACTGAGCGCTGCTTTGTACCAGGCCCTTTGTTGGTACTAGGGTCCAAAGAGTAAATCAAATATGGCCTTGTCTCCCAGGAACTCATAGCCTGGAGAAATACACTGGCAGATAGTCATATCCCAGTACGATCTGCGGGATGGATTGGAGAGTGGTTCTGGGAACTCAGAGGGAAAACTCCAGTTTTGCCACCAACGGATTCTCCTCTAGATTCTCCTTCAGGCCAGCATTTTTGTCTGTTAGATTTACAGTTGTATTCACTAGAATATTGCCAGGTTCATAGTAAGTCACTTTATGAATATATGAGTAAACATACACTGGGAGAGCTTCCTGAAGCAGAGATTCCTGAATTAAACCTTGAAGAAAGTGGTGAGCGGAAGACAATGCCGAAGCAGCAACCTGTGATAAACACCACCTGAGTTCAGGAAACCTAAGTCAGGGCTTCTCAGTCTTTTTGTGCTATGAATCCTTTGGGGAGCCTATGAAGAAATCTGCTAGGGTTTAGCATGTCCCCCAGAAATTCGTATGTTATTATCTTAATCCCTTAATGTAGCAGTTTTGGGAGTGGGAGGTGTTTGGATTATTAACCTCACAAGTGGGTTAATATCTTTCTTGAAAGAAAGGGTTGAATTTGGCTCATGGGAGCTTGGCTCTTTTTTTCTTCTCTTTTGCATGTCCACTTCACTCATGAGTTGAGACAACACAAAGCTTTCACTAGAACCTGAGAAAATGAGTTGGAGTTCCATGAGCTTGGAGTTCCAAGCCTCCAGAACCATAAGCCATAATGAACCTCTATCCTCTTTTGGTTTCTCTCTCTTTCTCTTTTTCTCTCTTTCTATCTCCCCCCTGGCTTTTTTTTCCAGTACTGGAGACTGAACTCAGGACACTCTACCACTAAAATACATCCCCAAGACTTTTTATCTTTTTATTTCCAAACAAAATCTCATTCAGTTGCCCATGCTGGCCTTACCCCCTGCCTTAGTTTTCCAAGTAGCTAGAACTAAAGGCTTGTGCTTGTGCTACCATCCCCAACTAAACCTGTTTTTACATATCACCCAGTTTCAGGCGTTCTGTTATAGCAATAGAAAATAGACTAAGACAAATCCCTTCTCAAAATGGTGATTTTTAAGTGCATAACATAAAATGCATAGGATTGTAAAAGACACAAATTATATTGAAATGCAGTTACCAAAATATTTTAAGCATGACTGATAATCTATGTTAATTAACAACTTAAACAAGATCTTATTGTGAGTTTAACTACTGCCATAATTTCAAAATAGTGAGGAGCATGAACAGTAGTTCAAGATTTTGTAATGACTACAGTGTAATATAAAAATATCTGTGATTTCTGTAGTGATGGTCACAGGTACTGCAGCGCTACTAATTCCACTGTAATGTGTTACTTGTATTCAAAATGGCAGGAAATACTAAATTTCTGCAAAGATTAATGCATATAAAAGTGTCACTTTCTATCCAAGATCACAGAGGCCCCCGTGTTTCTTTCATTGACTCAGGTTCCAAGTAAAGGACCCCACTGACAATGAGCTGGATGGCAGCAAAGAGTGGATATGAGAGAAGGGGTGACAAAGACAGGAGGCTTGTGTCTGTGACAGCAATATGTGTGTGTGTGTGTGTGTGTGTGTGTGGTGATGGTGGTGGCAGCAGTATTGGTGATTGAACCCAGGACAAAGTTACCTTTGCAGCCATTTTTTTATTTTGATACAAGGTCTTGCTAAATTGGTAAATTGCCCAGACTGTGCTCAAATTTGAGATCTTCCTGATTCAGTCTCCTAGAATGCTAGAATTATAGATGGTCTATCATACCTGATCACCTGACTTATTTTTTCTTTTTCTTATTTTCTGGCTGGAATTAACAATAATTTTTAAGGAAGTATAGTATTGAAGAGGTAATGGAATACAGTTGGCAGAGACTAAAGAGTCAACCAGAATGGAATTTTTTTTTTGTACCAGGGATTGAACTCATAACCTCGCACTTGCCAGGCAGCTGCTTATGCCACTGAGCTATATAGAATGGAATTCTGATTTTTCTTCCCACTTGGTCCTCTTGACAATCCAAACTCCACAATTTTGAGCAAGTCATTTCATCTTTTTGCAAAATACAGATATGTCATACAGGTTGTCATGAGAGTCCAGTGTCATTTCTCTTCAACCCTGAAGTTCTGTACAGAGACAATGATTTTGTGCTTTGGTTTGTTTGTTTATATGTATGTTGTTTGGGGGCTTATGAAGAAAGGAATCTCCAGACAGTTTGGCAGGAGGCATTTATGGATGGCAGGGACGGGTGGGACAGAGTGCAAGATGGAGGGAGGGCGAGTTATGTCAGGATGGAACAATCTTGGTCCCTCTCAGAACACACTCTAGGTAAGGACCCAGGTAGAAAAAGAATCACAGGAGGAGGGAAAAGCTGAGAAACCAGGACACACAAAAAGGTGAAGACTCTCTCTAAATACCTATGGCTTACTATGTGTTTTGTTTTGTTGTTGTTAATGAAATCCAATAGTTAGAAAAGATCTGAGATTACAAAACCAACCATCTGTGTGCCTACTAATCAGCTCTATCAATTCCTAATGTTTTTCAAGAATATTTAATTTTAAAAAAAATAAAACATTGGACGGGCTGAGTATTTAGCTCAGTGGTTCAGCACCTGCTTGGCATGAGTTCAATTCCTGGTAGCCACCCCCCCCAAAATATAATATAATAAAATAAAATAAAATTTAAAAAATTGGAAGTAGCATAGAAAGTTCCTTTGCTCTGTATGTAGTATCAGTTATAAATTGGTAATTAGCTTAAGGTAAATATTGTACCTAGATTCTATATATAATATAGATTTGGCTTTGGAACTATAGAAATATTTTACATAATTATAAGATAAATTTAAAAATTAAAAAATCCCCTATAATCAAATGCAGAATGAACAAAACTGTGTATCAATCCAGGGAGGACTTTTGTTTGTTTGGTTTGATTTTTTAGGACAGGATCTCACCATGTAATTCAGGCTGGCATTGAAGTCAATATGTAGGACAGGCAGTCCTTGAACTCTCAGTGATCCGCCTGCCTCAGCCTCCTGAGTGCTGGGATTACAGGCATGCACCACCACACGTGGCAGGAGGAATCATTTTTAGTTGGGTTTTTGTTTTTGTTTTTTGGAGACAGAGTCTCACTATGTAGTGAAGACTGGCCTTAACTCACTGTGTAGCGAGGTTGGCCTCAAACTCACAGCAATCCTCCTGCCTCAGCCCCCTCTCCTGAGTTCTGGGATTATAGATATGCACCACCATGCCTGGCAGAAGCCATCATGCCTGGCAGAAGGAGTTATTTTAAAACACATTAATTTGACTGTAAATCCCAAGGAAAATACACACAAAGACAAAAACACTGTAGAAATCCTATTTTGGGCAAACATACTGTTAGCAACAACATTAGCATTTAAAGCCACTGAGCTAGTGATAATTCACACGTGTGAAGCTGAAAGCACAAGTGTCTGAACAGGAGTGCCCGAGGGCACAGAGCACCTGAGAAACACCCTTAGGGCATGGAGTACTGGAGGTGAACAGGTGTTCCAGCCCCGAGAACAGGGGGCATAACATGGAGCATAAGAATCAAGCTAGTTAAGCAAAAGGGTGTGGTATGACAAGTGTATGAATATACACATTGCAGTAATAGAGCAGTCTCTTCCTCCCATTAGGAGAAAGGCTCCACTTGACCCCAGATTTCTGTCTCTTATCTTTATTTTCTTCATCCTCTCATTGTTCTCCACCCTCCTATCTCCACAAGGAATTTAGCAAGCTATTGCAGATACCAACACACTGGTATTGATAATTTGAACTTATATATGCTCAGAATACACACATACACATATTTAGTAAGACTAAGCAAGTCAGTAATGCTAATATTATCAGGAACCAAGATTTTCAATGTGTGTATCTGTGTGTGTGTAATTGAAGAAGTGAAAATCCTATGAACCAAGAATTGAATTGGAAGTAATGAACTCATGATACATTTTTCTTTTAAGAAAAAAGAAAAGGCATTCCCTAACTTTGTGCATTAAAAAATTAAAAGGCCTAGATCCAATAAGCAAACCAATACCGATAAGCTACTCAGACTTGGACTATAATTTCTAAATGCCACTCACTGCTGAAATCAACCAGGAATTCTTGGAGAAATGACTGTGTCCAGGAAAGGAAATGCAAGATGAGTTTGGAAATTCCTGTGGAACCAAGAATCAAGGAATCTGTCAAAGACCATAAGTATCATGTTAGGAGCCAACATGAAGAAGCTTCTGTGCCACAGATAGGGACAAGAATAACTGCAACAAGTGAAAACATTAAATATGCTTAAATCCATCAATAATGATTCTATAGAAACAGTAACACACTGGTCACCTTGGAGAATGCTAGGAATCAACTCGTTGTGCTGAAAATTGGTAAATAAAAGAAGACTAGAGAATTCTAGTCTTTTCTAAACAAACTATACTTCAGGGCAATTAAATAGTTGATGAGAACAAAAAGTCTGGCTGTGCCACCACCACAATCAAGATACAGAACTGATTCACCACCCCAAAAAGAACTCCCTGGTATCACTCCATTCTTTTTTTCAATGTGTATTTTTCTGTAAGTACACGTATGCAGTGCAGAATGATCAGATTCCATGTGGGGAGCTGGTATTTATATATATAACACATCTCAATTCTTTTTTTTTATCCCTTTCCTCTCCCATCCTTCCCTCTCCCTCCATCTCTTGGTCCCCATATGCAAAAGATCTGCCTCCTCAACCCTCCATTCTAGTTCCTGGAAACCACTAGTATGTTCATCTATCTAGTTTATCATTTACAGAATGCAACATTTTGAAAGATTTTTTTTAATTGAGAGAAGGCTTCACTATGTAGTTCAGGCTGGCTTTGAACTGACTACAAAGACAAGGCTGGCCTGTTACTTGTGTTGATCCTCCAGCCTCAGCCTCCCAAGTGCTAGGATTACAGGTGTGAGCCTTCACACCATGTTCCAGAATGTGACGTTTTGAAATTGATTTTTTTTGTTTTGTTTTTTGTTTTTTTGGCACCGGTAACTGGACTCAGGACCTCATGTCTGCACAGGCACTGTGCCATTGAACGATATTCCCAGCCCTTGAGATTGATTTTTTTTCATGAAGCATAATGCCCTTGAGATCCATCAAAATTGTTAACATATATCAATAGTGCATTCCTTTTGACCAGTGAGAAGTATTGCATCTCAGGAATAATCCTGAGTCTTTTTAATCATGGGCTGATTAAAGCATATTTGGAGTTTGCCAGATTTGATTGGTTTTCTTTGCTATGATGGATAAAATAAAGTTGCTATGGACGCTCGTGTGTAGTTTTTGTGAGGACATGTTTTTTATTTCTCTGAGATACGTGCCCAAGAGTGTGATTGCTGGGTGCTATCATTTGAATATGTTCCCTTAATTCATGCATTGAAAGATTATTCCTTATGGCAGCTGACTAAGCTACTGGGTTACATGATAAGTGCATGTTTCCTTTCATAAGAAACTGCCAGTTTTCTATAGTAATTTTATTTATTTATTTATTGGTCTTTTTGAAACAGGGTCTCACTATGAGGTTCAGGCTGACCTTGAGCTCGCTCTGTAGCCCAGACTGGTCTCAAACTTGCAACAACCTCTTGCCTCAGGTTCCTGAATGCTAGGATTACAGGAATGCACTACCTTGCCTGACTCTCTATAATAATGAATCATTGAAATTTCCACCAGCAATATATGATGGTCCACTTTCTCTACATCCTCACCAGAATTTGTTATTATCACTTTTTTAAAGTTTATCTGCTCTAATAGCTACATAATAAAATCATTGTGGTTGGAAGTGTTCTTTTTTTTCCCTTTTTTATGCACACATATATAAACTTAGAAATTTTAAATATCATGAACAATCACTCTTTGTCAGTCAAACTTGAATTCAAAGAGGATAAGAAGTCTGTGCTCCTTGATCAAATTCATCCAGCTCTTATGTTTTCTCCTAAACTTCATTTATTCTTGAAACATTTCCACCATGATTTGAATGAATTAGAGAAAAATGCAATTTGTTTGTGTTATGGATTAAAAACCGGTGGTCAACTTAATGCCAGCGGAATTGAATTACCATGCTGCTGAGCATCGATGTCTCACCTGAGGAAAGTTGCCAGCATAAATGGAGACGTGGAGAAGGAGAAGCTATTGTGTTAATGTTTTGAGATGTGTTAACGCCCTGAGGTGTGTTAAGGCGTTGAGGCATTGCGGGTTCTCCTATGTGTTGCTGTTTGAGCCATTGGTTCTCCTGGAGAAGTTCTGGTCCTCACATTGAGCATTGCTTCCTGGCTCCAGAGAGGAAGACGTGTGCTGCCTGGTCTCCAGAATGAACTCGTCACACTGGCTTCCTGGCATGTACTTGACTGTGCTTGTCATCAGAGGAGCTCAGGGCCTCCGTGTCACTGAGGATCGCTGTGATGCTTTTCAGGACAGCCCTGGTCTTTGTTGTGAGTGTGACTTCTCGGCTCCAGCCTATAACCCTTGACCTATCAGCATAGCTCCTTCACCCTGCTAGCATAGACTTCCTGGTTTCCACCGCTGACCTTTGGGCCTTCCCAGCACTGATACATAAAAGAGACTGGCAATGAGTCCTTCTTGTGGGCTCTAGACCTCCAGATGGACTTGTGGGAGGCATTGTCATGAGCTCTGGGTCTTTATCTGGACTCATGTGGGACATTGCTGTGGGATTAAGGCCCTTGGCTAAATATTCTATGTCTTTGGTGTTGTGGACAGGTTTCCTGCATTTTCTTGTGTTAATTCTGGGTGACCATCATGAAAACAATATTATAAACTCCATGTCCTGATTCTAATTGTTCTCTGCACAACCACTGACTACATCAGTCTGCTCCTCACCCTAGACACTCTAAGGGGCTGTGCTCTAGAAAGTCCAGGTAAGGGTTATGTTAGCAGGAGTTGGGGAGAGGACAGTCTTGGATTTGGAGGTGTGTGTGTGGCCTGTACACTGGAGGTAAAGGAGGGACAGCCATGGTGGACAGAAGTATGCTGTACCTACTAAGGGTATGAAAGACCTCTTCAGGTATTTTTCTGTACATCAGTTCCCAGATCCTTTGCACCACACTGAGGCAGAGGGACACAAACAACATCCAGGATACACTGAGTTGGACTTAACTTGACTTAAATGAATAAAATACTATTTCACTTCTTGCTCTTCTACATTTGTGGTATGAGATTCACACCACTACCTAGTCAACAACAATAGCAACAAAGTAAAACTGACAACAGTGCTCACTTCGGCAGCACATATACTAAAACTGACAACAGCTAAACTGCACATAGTGAAATTACTTATTGACCAAAAATTGATGAAAAAAATTCAAATCTTGCAGAAGTACAGATCTACAAAATTGTCCCAGGAAAAGTAGATCTGATAAAAGAAATGATCACAAAAGATAACTTACAATGGCAAAATTATAATTATCAAGTTGTGATATGAATGTTTGAGATTGATGACTCAAATCATTATTACACAATTTATATGGAAAATTATTTTTCAGAATAAGATAATTGTAGCTCATTTAAAAATGTATACATTGGAAATAGATTTAATAAGCTACGTAGAAATATTAAAGGTGTTGAACTGACCTAAGGGCATTTGTTCCAGTAAATATTCGCAGTGAAAAAGATAATAAAAAACTCAATATAATTCCATCTAAAAGTCTATATTCAGGAGACTTCTGGGAAGATGGTAGAGAGCTGAGCAGCAGAGAAAGAGTCTTACTGTAATTTGGTGTCCAGACACTGGATATAGCAACAGGAAAAGAAGGAGGGAAGTGGTCCCTTGGATCCAGAAGAATCTGAAGCAAGACTTGAAGCCCACAGAGAGAGCAGAAAAACTAAAAGTCTGTATTTATAAACACAAGACTATAACATCTTTAAAATAAAAAGAAAAGAAAAATATGCAATATAACAACCATTGTTAAATTTCTTTCATTCTGTTGTGAAAACCTATATTGACATTGTCTTGAGTTTATTGTTGTTTATGCCTTTTGCTTTTTGTTCTTTTCTGACTTTTCTCTTTAAAAAAAAAAAAAGACTATAGCATCTTTAGTGCCAAAAAAGGCAGCCAAATATCCTGAACCTCTGCTGAAGAAAACAGAAATGCAAACAGTAGCCAAGTGTTTGCTATTCTAGGTTTCCTCAAGACAGTGATTTTATTCCTTAGTCAATTTTTCTTCAATAGAAAATTTTTCTGTGTGTGTCTTTGTGACAATGAGGATCACCTTTGGCAAATACTTGCTGCACTGTGAAAGGAGTATGTTCCCTGGCCCATTAATGCTGGGCTTGGCCATATGTCTTGCTTTGGACAGTGGAATGTTCTAGACACAACATGAGCAGTGGCTTTAAATGCATGTGTGCTATTTGACTTGGCTCTCCCACTTTAGTGAGCCATGATGAGAAGACTACACCCCAAGCAGACTATGATCCAAGGAGGTGAGAACATGTGGAGCAGACCTGGATCCAAGCTGTATCCTGAAGCTAAACCAGCCAACCCACAATGCAAGACAGAGCAGCCCCACCAAGCGCAGCGCAGATTCACAGCACGGCTGTGAACCTGCAGGTCAGGCAAGTGAGATAAAAGCTCACTGAGTTTTGAGGCAAGAGATTTTTTGTGCTACAATTAAAACAAGCAACAGCAAATCCACACATATCCATTGTATTTATTCTATTATTTATGGGGTTTTTTCACAGTTAAAAAAATGGAGGCGTTCAGGGCTATGACCTTCAACTAAATATTTTTGGTATGTTTGTTTAACAGTACTGGAGACTGAACTGAGGGCCTTCCCACTGAGCTATAATCCCAGCCCTTTCTTCTTCATTTTTAAATTTTCAGACTGGTTCTTGCTACGTTACCCAACAGTGCCAAGATTATAATATGTGCCACCAGGCCCAGTTTACAACTGATTTTTTTTTTGTTTTTTGAGAGAGAGACAGCCTCACTATGTAGCCCAGGCTGGCTTGAGGAGGTGGTTTGAACATAAGTAGGCAGACTTCAAGGGCTGGCACAGACTGAGAATGGAGGGGGCTGGGGAGAGTGGATAGAACCAGTGAAAGATGAATAAGACAATGATTGGAGCTACATGATGGAATATTATATTCTATTTTCCTCTTTTTTTCTGGATTTCCCAAATATTCTGAAATGAATAAGTGGGCCGAGTTATAGCTTAGTGACACAAGCAACTGCATGGCAAGTGCAAGATCCTGAGTTCAATTTCCAGTATCAAAAAAAAAAAAACAACTATGCTGAGGATACAGCTCAGTGGCAAAAGCACTTGCCAAGCAAGCACAAGGTTGTAAGTTTGATCCTCAGTACCAAAAAATTAAATTAAATTAAATTAAATTAAATTAAATGGATATATATGACTTTTTTGGGTGGGTACCGGGGATCGAACTCATGACCTCGCACTTGACAGGCAGGCGCTTGTGCTGCTGAGCTGAACCCCTGGCCCAAGGCATGGGATTTTAAGAAAGATTTCCCTATCTGATAAAAAGGGAAAGAGAGAAAAGATAAAGTCAGAGTTCAGACAATGTCATGTGATGATATGCTCTTTGGATCTATGGCTGTCATCTTACAACCTTGACAGAAGATGCTGCCCAAGGCTGGTGGTGGAGGGGAGCAAGGGATGGCAACCTGGTGACAGGTTAAGTCACTGAGTCAATCCAAGGACTATTCTGCTAGGTAAGGTATAAATTTTTTTCCTTTACCCAAGCCCTTTTCACAATGTTAATTTCCACACTTTTAATTTAATGTTATTTTTTGAAACAGGGTCTCATTTAGTTGACCACTAAATTGCCTAGGTGGGCCAAAGTTTCAATCCTCCTGTGTGTGTCCCACCATACCAAGCTAAAGAATAAAAGTTGTATGGCTCAAGTTATTCTTCATTAGGAAGTTTCAGTTACAACCAAAATATCCTGACACTTTTTTTTCAGGATTAAAAGGACAGACATATCTGAATGGCCTTAAAAGTTCATTTCAGTTCCCTACACTGCTAACTCAGCACATCCGAATCAGCCCAGTGGAAGAACTAGCTGATGTTACCAGCCTGGGGCTCCAGGGGCTCCCCTTTCCCTATGAGGCCACTTCCTCTGCCAGAGAGCTTCCGATATGACACAGTCACAGAGCTATTTCTTCGACCTGCTCAATCTAAGACTTCCTTTTTCTATCGTTCATGTCAACAAAATATGTTCCTTTTTTCATCTCAGTATTATGGGAAAAGGGTCCTTTTTTACCGGGATCTTGGCCACAGTTCAGTTAAGCAACAACATTTTCAGGGATTCTCTGTGCCCTGGGTCTGTGTTTGGATATTTCTCCCTATTACACCCCATTTTAGAGCTGCACCACTGAGCTGGGGCTAACGGTGTGTGTGACAAAGGATTACACAAAGAGGTGACCTTGAAGGAGTACAGACATAACTAGAGCCAGCCAGTACCAACATCTACGGGTGGCACCTGGCTCTGCGCTCAAGGAGAAAGGTCTCTCCAGATACAGGCCTGCATCCAGGTGTGCTGCAGCCCAGCATGGTCATCTGCTGGTGGAGTCTCCTCAGGGGTCCACCTTCCTTAGTTTAGTCTACCAGGTTTTATTTCGAGAAATCACCAGTCTCTCCTATGTCCTACAAAAGTGAGCTTCTAAAAACACAAATCACATCATATCAAACTCTCCAAGGCTTTCCACCCCACTCAGAATGTGTCCATTCCTGTCTTCGTCTCTACGCCTGTTCACTGTTGTGGGTGAAGCTAGTAACGTGTAGAGTATCCCTGGCCATTGCCCTGACTCATATTGAAGCTTCCTACTTACGACATTTACTTTCTCCCACCTGAAAATGAGGAAAAGCTGCAGAGGGGCTGGGATTGAGGGCCTTGGTCACATGGACATGCCCAGGTCCTCCCAAACACTGTGTTCTGAGAATGTCAAAACCAGAATTTCTAGTAACCAGAGATCCCTTACACTAACCCATCTCCACTCAGTGAGGGACAGGCTATTGGTGGGAATCATCTAGCAGCCACAAGGGTAACCTAAGAGATGCTACCCAGCCTGGGGGCTGTCAGGCAGAAGAGTCATTAGAGAGTCCAGAACAGAGCCCGTTTATCAAGTTCTTCACTTTGGCTAAAGCATGGGAAAGTTCTGTTCTGTCGGGCCTCGGTGCAGAAACCAAATATGGCCACAAGGCGGCAGTAACGGTTCTCGCCAGCAGCAGAGGTTCTGCTGCAGTGAGCAACAGCTCAAGGTATTTTTATCCTGTTAAAGCAGAAGGACCAGATAGAGATCTGTGGGTGAAGGCACATAACTTGATGTGCCTTTAAGATGGCATTCTTTAAATGCTTGTTCTAATGTACTTGGGCTGAAATGAATCTACTTTTCTGTTAATACAACGATATATACCTAAATAAAAAAAAACGACTGGACTGAGGGTGTGGCTCAGCGGTTGAACCTAGCATGTATAGTGCCGGGGTTCCATTCTCTTGCACCACCAGATCAATAAGCAAATAAAATAAATAAAATGTAAAAATAAAATTACGACTATTATAAATGTAAGCATACACATATATCTTTATATTTTCTTTGTGGGTTAGGTAGGGGGGGCTAGTGTTAGTTTCACAAGTATGTTCATTTTGGGAAATTTTATCAAACTGTATGTTAGAATTTGCATACCTTGTGTAGAATTGGTTTTTTTGTTTTGTTTTGTTTTTGTATTGTGGAGGTTTGAACTCACGGCCTCATGCATGCTAAGTATGAGTTCAACCCCTGAGATACAATTCCCAGGTTAACCCTGCAGGTTATGTTTTGCTTCAAGAAAAATTTATTTAAAAATCAATGATAAAGGTTGGGGGTAGCAAGAAGGGAAGGGTAGAAGCTGCCAGGCTTCTTCAGACTTAGGTCCAGAACACTGACTTCACTTCAGATGCCTTTTATTGGGCAAAGCAAGTCACCTGGTCGGCCAGACTTGAGTGTAGGAATAGACTCTGCCTGTGTTGTTTTCCAGTATTGAGGATTGAATCCAGGATCTTCACACTGAAATGCATTCAGACTCTCTCCTCTCTTTGTTCTAAGTTTTGAGGCAGTCTCACTTGTCACTGAGTGCTGGGCTTCCAGGCCTGTGCCACCAAGCCCAGTAGAGACTCCACTACCTGAAAGGAGCAAACAATTCATATTGCAAAACACAACACATATACAAACTGGGAGGAATCTGGGGTCATCTTTTGTAACTGCTTGTGAGGTTTCTTATATATATTCCTATAAATAGTTTGTACATATTTAAATACACAGATACACACATGTTCACACACAGAGACACACAAAAATGGCTCTACTTCAAGCCATAAATACAGGACTGTTTGCTAAATTCTTCCTTTTTCTCAACATCTATTCGCTGTCCATCAGCAAATAAAGTCTCCGAAATAAAGGCAAAATCCAAACACTTCTTACCATCTCCTGCCATCACCCTTTCTTTCTAAGTCACTCTCTCCGCTGCCTGCCAGGGTCTCCTAAATTATCTCCCTGCTTCCATTCTTACTGCACTTGGAGCCATTCTCCACCCAGCAGGTAGAATTTTTGTTTTTAAACTATTAATTAATTGCAATAGTGGGAAGTAAATCCAGGGCCTTGCTCCTGCTAGGCAAGCACTCTACCACTGAGATATGCCCCGGGTGAAAGTGAGATTTTAAAAACAGAAATCACATCATGTCATTTCTTTGTTGCAGACTCACCAGCTTTTCCACTGCACTTGGTCTGTGTTTGTTTCTGTCTTCCTCTCTGAATGACCTCATACTAATCACCCTGTTCTGTATTCACTAAGGTCTAGCTTCTTACCATCAAATAAACCAAGCTCCTCTGCCCCAGGACTTTTGCATCAACTAAGTCTTCAGACTGGGCTCTCCTCCTCTTGGGGCTTGGCTACTTTCCCCTCTTTGTATAATAGCTTATATGTTCCTTCCTCAAGATAGGCTTCCCTGACCAGGATTCTCCTTGCCAAGTATTCTACCATTTCTGTTATGATATGTTGTTTATTTCCTCGGAAATTCATTATATTATTTTGTTTATGTATTTGTTTTCTTATATTTCCCTCTCTCTTCCTTCTAGAATGTAAGAATCTTATCTTTTCACTGATAGATCCCTTGTGCCCAGCACAATGTCTGGTCCATCACAGGAGATCAATTGATATGTGTGGACTGCATGAAGAAGATTAGAGAGAGTATGGGCAGTGTCTCAGTTACTTTCCACATTACTGGGACAAAATACCCAACACCCAAAGTTAACAGAGAAAAGATTTATTTAGCTCACAGTTTGTAGAGGCTGACTCCACAGCAGGGTAGATGGCAGATAGGCATTGCAGAGGAGAACAATTCATATAACAGAAGGTACCAAAGCAACAAGGGACGACCACAGCTCTATCTCTTATATTTTATCCAGGCTACCCAGGGCAGGTAGCACTTACATCCTTAATCCTAGTGCCCTTGATCCTAGCATTGCACCATGAATCAATCCCAGCGTCACTCAATTCTAGATTCAGCCACTTCTGAACAAAGCCCCATCTATTACTGCATGAGGCTTTGGAGGGACATGTAGACACAAGCCACAACAGGCAGTCACATTAATCTTTGGTGTGACAGAAGGAAGCCCTTGACTATTGAAGACAGGGTGGGGGGGAGACATGGCTCAGCCTGAGAGTGCAGGGAGGACTTCCTGGGTGGCAACCTTTCAGCTCTGTTCAGAAAATGCATCCAAGTATGTTGGTCTGTGGAGAGTTGGGATGCCAGACAACCCAAGAGCCCCTCAAGGGTCCTTTTCATAGGTATGCGTCATATTTATGTGCACAATTTTTCCTCTAATGAAATAACTGGAAGTTTGGGATGACTTTTTTTTTTTTTTTTGGTACCAGGGATTGAACTCACAACCTCATGCTTACTAGGCAGGCGCTTATGCCACTGAGCTAAATCCCCAGCTCTTATGTGCACAATTTTTAGAATATGGCATTTTAATATGGGATCCACAGACCCATAAAATTCATGAGGTCTGTAAACTTAGATGGGAAAAAATTGCATCTTTGTATTTATGAAATTAATGAATGAACGCTAATGTCCTTCAACTGTGAATATAGACAACCTACTATCGTAGTAGCAACTATTGACCAAGTCACTAACAGAAATCAGAGATATTTTCATATTATTGTCAACTGAGAATAAGAACAACCTAGTTGAGAACAAAGAAAATTATATTTACTTGGGGCTAGTTAGGATTACTATCCAGAAGAACATAGATTCAAACAATCTTGAAAGTGTCTCCAAGATTTTACAAAATGGTGGCTGTTTTATAGCATTAAACCAGCACAGGGTTAGAAATTACATCACTTGTTAAGAATTATAATTGGTGTTGGCAGAAGTTAAGCTGTTTTGTTTTGGATTGGGTCCAGCTTCAATCTCTAGTAGTTTAGAGGACGGGGTCCACACAGAAGGTCAGCAGAGGCTGACATTTCAACAGTCATCTCACATCTGGGGGTGAGTAGTTCAGAAGTTCAACTGTGAATGTGTCTGAGATCTGATTAATGATGGCCCCTGACTCCATTTTTAGTGTCCAGAGCCAGTGCTACCCCATTCTTAATTTTTTCCTTAATGCTACCATTATAGTTGTTGCAGACATTTAAAAGTATCATTTGTATTTGGTACAGCAGACTTGCTGTTGAGAGGCGAGGCCTGGTTGGAGACCACTTGGAAGGACTTACTTCCCTCTCTTCCTGCTTCCTGGAGATGATGTGAGCAGCTTTCCTCTGCCATGTCCCTCTGCCATGCTGTCCTGCCTTGAAGCTGCCAACCATGGACCGAAAACACGAGTCAAAATAAACTGCTCCTTTAAATTGTGGAAATCAGGTATTGTGTCTCAGCAATGAGAAAGTGACTAAGACAGTCACCATATCCAGAATTGTCCAAGAACTCTGGAGTTCTTAGAAGGGATGGTTCTGCTTCCAAATTCCAGCCAGTGCATGGGGCACACAGCCACCCCTGGGAGGACACTCCTGCTGCTTCACTGCCCACATAGACTACAGGGGCTCTTTCACCTCAGAGCTCCTACTTGGTGTGATCTGTAACCAGAGAAGCACATTGAGTTCTCTGGGTTCCTGTCTCATGTCCAGTCACTATTCTCAGAATGCAGAGACACATTCTGTACGGAGGGGTGAGAATGGAGCTCTGGCTCCAACCATGAACCATAGCAGAATCAACATATATTTCCCATATTTCTGCATGGCGAGACTTTAGGGTTGTTGATATCTTTTCCTGAAGGCTCAGTTGGTACCAACTCAAAACAAAAATTGCATAACAATGTGACCATAGTGCTTCTGGGAAGCTCCCTGGCTGCACTGCCAATTTCTCTACTTCTTCCTAGGGATGAGATCAAGGAGTAAGAGCGAACAGTTCTTTTTCAAGACACCAAGACCTGTATAATTCTTCATCTAGTAAATTTTTTTTCAGTGTTGAGAATTAAACCTGGAGAGCATTGAGCTATATCCTCCGCTTTTTAAAAATTTTATTTTGAGACAGGGTCTCCTTAAATTTCCAGATTGTCCTTGAATTTGTGACCCTCCTGCCTCAGCCTCCAGAGTAAATGACACTTTCTTGAATAAAGTTTGCTTCCTGGAGCCTGCTATCTCAACCCAAATGCCTTAGCTATTGTTTTAGTCTCCCCAGGAGCACTTCCTCTCACCTTCCCCATCTCCTGAACAGCCTGGTTACTGGTTAGCAGATGATCACAGGGCAGAAGCAGAGCCAATCAGTACACTTCCTTGGGGTTGATTTCTTCCTAGAGCTGGTAAGTGGGAGAGAACAAAGCAGATACGTGGAAGCCAGAAGCAGAAAGAGAACTTCCAGGGTTTTTTTGTTTGTTTGTTTGTTTAAGCTAGATTCAGATTTCTACAATCATACCAGAAACCCTGTCTGATAGAGGCTGTTTCTGAAACTTCATCTCTATCAGGCACCTCAGTTAGGCCCTGGCTGCTTCTCAGGGTGAGGTAGCCAATCTGAAGTTTGCCCCCAACGAACCACCTCCAGTATTCACAACCGTGTGCAGTATCCACTGTTAGAGCTGGGCTGGCCCTGTGACTCACTTTAATCAACACAGAGTGGCAGAAGTGATATTTACCAGTTCGAGGGTTAAGCCTTAAGAAGGTCTGGCATTTCCCACTTTGTTTTCTTGGGATCCAGCCATGATGTAAAGAAGCTCAAGCCAAGCCACATAGAAAAAAGTAAAAAAAAAAATGAAAAAGAAAACGAAAGAAACTATAGCTTTCCACCATCCTACCAAGGTGCTACACACGTAAGTGAAACCATTCCAGTTGTTCTATCTCCAGCCCAGAACCACCTAGCTGGCTACAGGCACCCACAGAAGGGTGAGAGCCAATAAAACGCTTTATGGTTGGAGTATTGCCACACAAGAAGAGGTAGCTAATACACAAGGTTTTAACCAAGTATTTTAGGGCAAAGGACCAACTCTGGGGGATCTCAACACATCAAATCCAGTCCTTCACTCCAGCCCAAAAAGAATGCTAATGACATAAATCAGAAAAGAAACTTTAATCAGTGCAGCCATACTAGAAAGACAAGGGGACAAGAGTTCTCGGTTCCGTCTTTTGGGGGCACCGTGAAGAACTTCATATTTAAATAAGGAAGGAAAAGAAGTAGGGGCAGAGAAACACGCGTAGTTAACCAGTCTTGGTCAAACTATGGTCTAGTGATTGTTGCCTCAGGATGGTCAGACAGGGCCCTTGTCTGCTGGGAGAAAGTTGCCATAACCTGGGAGGTGACCACTCTTATCAGAAGATCATTACCCATAAGTCCTGGAATTCGATGTGACTGTAGGAAAGAATGACCCAGAGCAAAGAAAATAGATATATAATGGAAGCGGAAATGCCAAGTTTTATTCTTCTTTTAGTTGCCTAATGGACATTTGCAGGCCCCAGTGAAACATCAGTGGTTTTTTTTGTTTGTTTGTTTTTAGCAACAACAGCCTCTAAGTCACTGTTACAGTTCAACTCTTGTGTAGCAGGAATCATGAAATTTCCAGTCTGCAGTGCCTGAGTCCTTGCCATCTGCAAAGCAACTACATTGATTAAGCATTTAGGTTTGGTCCCTGGTAGTATCCTGTTTCCAGGTATAGTACCAAATACAACATCAGTTAGAATCAGATTTGCCAATGAATGGCAGCGAAATCAATGTAATAGTGGTTTAAAGCAAATAGAAACTGATTTCTCTTTCACGTAAATAAAGCCCAGAGGTAAGTGGCCTAAAGCTGGTTTGGCCATCCAGTTCCAGGGACCCAGGTTCGTTCTGCCCATCCTCAACATCCGGCTTTCTTCTCGTGGTCTAAGGTGGCCACTCAAGCTAGCAAAAATGGCTACTTTTCAAATAACTGAAAAGTCAGAGGAACAAAGAAGGATGTCTCTCTCTCTCTCCTCTCCCTCTCTCTTTCTCCCTCTCTCTCAAAGGACCTTTCTTGAAGTTGCACAATACACTTCTGCCTATATCTTACTGTCCAGAATGCACGCACATGGTCACACTAAGATAGAAGACAAGATGAGAGATGTGGTCTTTATTCCAAGTGGCTCTATAGAAGTAAATATAGGTTTCTCCTAAGAGAGAGTTGGGGGGTAAACTATCGATTTCTGCCACATATTGTTCTGATTATAATGGCTTTCAAGTCAACCCCAATTTCTAAAATCTCCAAATCTCTGTTTTTATTTTTATGTTTTCTTTGGAAGTTTCTCTTTATTGTTTCTTTTTTCTTTCCTTTCCTCCCTCCCTCCCTCCTCACTCTCTCCCTCTTTTACTTACTTTTGTGGTACTGGGAATTGAACTCAAGGCTTTGTACATGCAAGGCAAGTACTCAAGAACTTTAGCCAAGCATGGTGGTGCATGCCTAGCAGTCTGGGAAGCTGAGGCAAAAATATTGCAGTTTGAGGCCAGCCTGTGGGATTTAGTGATCTAGCGAGAACTTGTGTCAAATTTTTTAAAAAGTTCTGGGGTTGTAGCTTATTGTGAAGGCTGTGGGTTCAATCCTTAGTACCATAAGGGAAGGAGAAAGAAGAAAGAGGAGAAGAAAGAGAAGGAGGAGGAAAAGGAGGAGAAAGAAGGGAAGAAGAAATAATTTGTTAATATTTTTCCTAGAATTCTATTAAATTTATATATTGATTTTGGAGAATTGATACCTTTATGGATTTTTATCTTTCCATCGAAGAATATGCTATGTATTTTCACACATTCAGATCTTATTTTATAGCTTTTAATAAGGTTTGGGGTTTTCTTTTTGTAGGTTCTACAGTTTCTCTTTTTGTGATGTATGTGTGTTGATTATGGAACCGAAGGCCCCATGTATGTTAGGCAAGGACTCTACTCTTGGTCTACAACCCAGCCTTTGGTTCTGTGCTTTCCTGAAAGTAATGTGTTCTGAAGTATTTCTTTGTTTTGCTCACTACTATAAATGTAATTCTCCCCCCAACTTGGTTTCTAGATATTCATCATATCAGTAGAAAAAAGGTACTACTCTTGCTCCCAAGCGAAGCACAGAAGCTTCTGACAGTGGCTGTGAAAAGCTTGCATCCAACAGCCCCACCCCACGCTCTGCATCCCGAAGCTTGAAGAGAGGCTGAACCAGCCAAACCTAGGGGTCAAAGTTCCAGAGCAGAAAAGGAGGAAGATGAGGCTAGAAAAAAAGGTGGACCAGTTTTATGCTACCTTTTATAAGCAAACTATGGTTTTGCTTTTCATGATTTCAATTACCCATAGTGAACTGGGGTCTGAAACTATTAAATGGAAAATTACAGAAATAAACTCTGGGAAAGTTTTAAATAACTTTGACTACAGCATATGTTATAATTGTTATATCTTATTGTTATTGTTAATCTCTTACTGTGCCTACCTCATAAATTAATTTTATCAAATGTATGTATATATATATATGAAAATATAGTATACATATAGAGACTTTACCACCTTGGCGGCTTCAGGCATACATTGAGGGTTTTGGGATGTATCCCATGGATAAGGGGGAGACTCCTATACATCAATATAAAGTTTTCCTTAAAAAATACTTTTAGTTAAGCACAGTGGTACATGCTTGTAATCCCAGTTATTTCAAAGGCTGAGGCAAAAAGATCTCAAATTATAATCTAGCCTGGGCAATTTACTGAGACTCTGACTCAAATTTAAAAATAAAAAGAGCCAAGGCATGGTGGTACATAACTGTAATTCAGTACTCTGGGAGGCTGAGGCAGGAAGGTTGCAAGTTAAAGCCTTGCTAGGCAATTTAGAAATTTAGAGACCCTGTCTCAAAAAAAAATTTCAGGGTGACAATGTAGTTCAGTAGTCCCTGTGTTCAATCCCCAGAATTACGTTGTGGGCACGCAGTGGTGGGGAGTCTAATAATTTTTGTTAGAGTCTCATGTTTACTATACATATTATTCTAACAGTAAAAAAGAATTTTATGTCTTAATGCTCTTGCTAAACCTGGGTGGAATTCTCAAATACCTAATTAAGGAAGAGTTGCTAAAACTTGGGGTAATAGAATCACTGAAATCACATACTAGTTCATGAAAATGTATGGAACCCCTTGCCAGGCCCCTGGGTCCATTTTTGTGTTGATCCTCACAGCTGTTGCTGAGCTGGACAGTGCTCTGCCCATCTACAGGTGAGGAAAGGAGACTCTGAGAGGTGAGGCAGCCTGGTCAGTCTCACAGTGGGGGATGGTGACAGAGACGGGCATCTGAGCTGCAGCAGCTGCCATCTCCTCTCTGTCGAAATCCTGCACTGAGTAGTTCTAAGCTTTGTAGTGGAGCCATCTGTCAAGTCAACAGAATGGTACGCGTGGATCTTCCGGATAACACAGGATGGCTCGTTCCCTCCTCTGACGGTTCGCTCACTCATTTCACTCATACTTGCCACAAGCATGTGGAGAGCACTGGGTACCTCCTCCATGCCAGGCTTTGCCCTGGGCACTGGGGACACAGGGACAAAGAGGTACACTCAGTACAGGAGAGGCCTCGTCCCCTCTGTAGGCAGCAAAAGGAAGCATTTTCTAGGCACAGAGGCCTGTAGTGCCATATAAAGAGATGTTCAAGTAGAAAAAAGCAGACCTGGACAAGGTGGTTGTTATGGTTTAGACCTAAAATGTTCCCTCAAACGCCCAAGTGTCCAGAGGTGGGGCTTAGGGAAGGTGATTGGATCATGGGGTGCCATATTCATCAGAGCTGCAGGAAGTGGGGTTTGACCAGAAGCGGCAAATCCCTGGTGAGGTACATCTCCCTGCTTTACTCCTCTCTTCTCTTTCTGCTCCCTGGCAGCCATGGCAGGAGCATCTGTCTTCACCTTTCCACCATGCTGTTTCTGCCTTGGAGCCAGCCGACTAGACTGACCTGTGATCCAGAATGAGCCCTTCCCCCTTTAAGTTGAGGGTGGTGGGTATTTTGTCCCAGAAATAAGAAAGTGGCTAAGACCATTGGCGCATGAAAATTGTTTATTGGAATGGTTTTGCCCACCTGTCCTGCATCCCCCAACTCCTCCATGCAGATCTTCCCACTTGCCAGACACAGACTTGGTTCTGGAAGGAACTTTGCTTAATGTTCTCTACAATGTATGTGGGCCCAGCAGGACTTGGTGACAGCAGGGTGCACTGTGTGGCCTGGGTACCACGAGTTCCTTCATTTTTCCATGAGTCTGTACCTTGGACAAACTCAGGAGATGCTGTGGAGTTCTATGCAGAAGTACTGATCATGTGATAGCAAGTCTCACTGTCCCAGACATCAGCAGGAGACAGTTAATGTGTGTTGTGACAGCTCATGTATTAGCAGTGCTTTTGGTTTTAGACAAAATTTTTCAGTCAGTTAAAAATTATCTTTTCTGTTCTGAGAGTCAAGAACATGCCACTTCCAATTCAACATTAGTCCTAGTAAAATCACAGTTCTTGTCAAGTTTTTCCCTGCAGTAAAAAGAGATAAAAGCCCAGACATGCCTTCTCCCTGAACACGTTTAGCTCTTGATTTATTCTACCTTATGCTTAATTACAAAACAGCTGGGAAAAGCAAAACCTAACTGGGCATGGTAATGCATGCCTGTAATCCCAGCACTTGGGAGGCTGAGGCTGCAGAATTGTGAGTTCAAGACCAGCCTGGGTTACAAAGTGAACTCAAGGCCAGTGTGAACTGCATAGCAAGGTCCTGTCTCAAACAGTAAAAAATAATAAAACTAAAAGTTAGCAAATAAAAAAAATAATAAAGTAAAACCTCAATATTCAGATCAAGATAAACTGTTCTTTTCATCAGAAGATCCTATCGTTAGAAGCAGAGACCAAATTAATAAAATACAATAGGAAGAGCAGAATCAAATTTAAAACTGAGAGGCAACAGGAGGAAGATTCAGGACTTTCCTATGGAATGCAAAGGCTTACATCTCTGAGGAGCACTGGCTAATGATGAAAGGCTTTGGGAGTATGACTCAGGGTACACACTTTCCTAGCATGTGTGAAGCCCTAGGTTTTATCCCCAACATGCATGGAAAAAAATGTGAAAAATGTGTTAGCTTCTCCTGGAGGAGAGAACATGGATAAGCACTTGTAATCAGGAGGTAGAGACAGTATTTATGATCAGACAACAGGAGCCAAGAGAAAATCGACTGTGGAAAAGTCAAGTGGGCACTTAAATGCTAAGATGGAGAGAAAAATCAATTCTACATCAACATTTCTAAGGAAGAAAACACGATGGATCATCTCAAGAGTCATTGAGCTGAGCGAACCTCAGTGGAGAGTGGGGATCAAAAGACAGGAAACAAAGTAACTGAATTTTGTCCAGAGAAATAAATCAATACTCCAGGAAGATCATTATTTAGATCCAGAAGAGAAAGTTCTGAAGGAAATGGTACAAATGAAGAGCAGAGGACCTTCAGAAAGCAAGTCAAAGAACTTGAAGCAGAAGAGACAAGATGGTGGACTGGTAGGTAGCAGGAGAGAGACCCTCTCTGAGAGAGACAGCTCAAATGCCAGAATAAAACACCCTGGAGAGACCCAAACAGAGAGAGATAGACTCTCACAACCCAGAAAGAAACTAAAGTGCAAAAACCCGCTCGAATAAGAGGTCCTGGGGCTACTATTAGTGAAGATAAGATCAGCGAGCATGGCACCCTCCTCGAGACGCCTGAATTCCGCCCGACCTGAACAAGCAATCCGCGCCAAAGCGACTGGCTTGAGCCGCCGGAGCACAGAGCTGAACAGCCCGGCGTGCAGCTTGCCGGGACCGGCACTGCACACGACCCACCCAGAGGCACCGTGAATTCCCACCACAGCCGCGCTGAAGTCGGAGGTAGGGCAGTCCAGCAGTTCTCGGGGATACGGTGAGTGATGGGTATAAGACCCTCCCACGGGAAAAGGGAAACCGACTGGATGACATGTTGGATTTGGGAAGGACAGCCCTAACTCCATAAGGAAGTGGCTTCAGCTGGTTACTCCCCTTGCCGAGCGGATTGGTGGAATCTGCTTGGATTAGGCCATGCCCCTGGCGGGAACCCAGTTACTTCCCTGAGATCAGTGCACACTGATGCAGTGAAGGCCTGCAAAGGCTGGCCCAGAAGGGAGAAGCTAGCGCACACTGCCCGTGGGTGACCTCTAATCTCTGATAACCTATTGAAGAGGGCTAAAGCTCCTAGTCTTCGCCCTCTAGAGGAGCCTTAAACAACAAGAAAAGGGTCTGGGAATTACACTGTACACTTGTATGGAAGGAACCAAAAACATGACTAAAGGGAGAAATAAGAAAACACTCCCAGCCCCCAACCCTGAGAACATTGATCCAGGAGAGGGAAATACAAAAGAGACTGAGGGCAGCAAAAATGCAACATCAAACACAGCATTAGTGAACATAAAGAGATATATTCAAGACCTCGTAAGTGGGACCAAAACTGAGATATTAATTCAAATTAAACAAGAGATAAGTAGATTAATAAAAGAAGGGCTGGGTACCTCTCAAGAAGACACAGACAGAAGAATAGAGGAACACAACTGGAGAGAAAAATTTAATGAAGAATTCAGAAAAAACCTAGAATTTATGAAGCAGATTCAAAGGGATAATCAGGAAACTAAAGACTCGATAGAAAGCTGGCAAAACTGCTTGAAAGAAACCAAAGATAGACTATCAAAAATTGAACACAGGCTTGCAATGTGAGGTCATGAAAGGGAAGATCTCTTAAAAATAACAAGGGAGCAGGCAGTAAAGATACAAAGACTGGAAGATGACAAGAGGATCTATAACTTAAGAATAAAGTATGTGAATGAAGAAGAAGGAATCAAACCAGAGGAATTACAAAGGCTATTCACAGCAATTATTAAAGAAAATTTCCCAAGCATAGAAAAAAGAAATGATATGCAGAAGTATGAAGCATACAGAACTCCAGCCACCTACAACCCAAACAGAGCTACACCTAGACACATAATAATCAAGATCCCAGAAATTCAATATAAGAACAGAATATTAAAAGCCATCAGAAAAAAGAAACAGATCACCTATAAAGGAAAACCCATCAAAATCACGGCAGACTTCTCGATACAGACCATCAGGTCAAGAAGAGCTTGGGGTAATGTAATTCAAGCGCTGAAGGAGAACAATCTCCAGCCCAGATTGATGTATCCTGCAAAACTCCCTATAGAAATTAATGGAGAAAAAAGATGCTTCCATGACAAAGAGGAGCTAGGAGAATTTGTGACCACCAGACCAACCCTACAAAAAATACTGAAGGACATTCTAGGGAGAGAGAACAAGAATATGAGCATTTCAGGAACAGTGGCAGAGAGGCCTCAGTGAACGAGGCAGGTAGTGAAGTGGAAGAGAAAAATAGACTATCAATGGCATAAAAATAGAATAGCAGAAATGAGGCAGAGAAGATTGGCTATAATCTCTAGTATAGAGGGCCTTGAAATACTAACAGAGAGAAACACAGGCAGAGTAGATCAGGAGATAGGGTCCATTGAGCTGCTCTACATAGGGAGGCAGTGGGACCCAAAACAAGCAGTGCACCCCATGGGAGTGAAAGGGGAGGAATTGTCTAAAAAAGGGAGGCAGAGGATACTGTTAATGGGGTAACAAGATTTAGAATTTACATTATTCTCACCACTCTGCTTGGATGGATTACGTGCTGTTCCAGTTTATCTACTTACACTAGATTTGAGGACATGGTCAGCTATCCCAAAAATAAGAGGACATATTATGGTAATCACCCCTAATTTTCCTATCAACTTAATCTGAAGCCCTTTATAACTTATACTGTCTTATTATGGCTGATCTTATTTGAATCTGGATTGTTAGATTGCTACTTTGTATTGACTGATTTTATTTAAATCTGTTGTGATGGATAGCATCAAGTCTAAGAGTATAGGCAACTACACTGAAGATGACAAGATTCACTAA